>OW203679.1:10012500-10295144 GCA_934044485.1 Apeira syringaria | reverse complement strand
CTTTTTTTTTTTTTTTTTTTTTTTTTTTTTTTTTTAACGAGGTTAATCCCTTTACGGACTTCCGCCTGTGATATGGGACACAGACGGCTTCTGTCGGAGTCTGTTTAATGGACTCTTACCAACCCGACTATAGAATATAGCCGGGCCCCTACCGACTAAACCACCCCGGCGAGCAGACGCAGCCTGTCGGGGAGAGATGGGGAAGTACTTTCCATCCCGCCCCGGCTTAAGGTCCGGTGCCATCAACCGGACCAACGGCAGACGGAGCGGCTTAGCTCAGACCTTCAGCCGCTCCCCGGCACGTAGGGCCATTGAGTCGGTTGGGGGCCCATAAACCCAACCGATGACCCTACTACACGGGTGGGGCGAGGAGGCGATCTGCGAATCGCCTTCTCCTCCCTCCCGTGCGCCGACGTCGGAGAGGATCAGCGAGGGCGTCGACCTCTCTGATCCTCTCCGCGGCCTCCTTCTGCGAAATCACAATTTCGCAGAAAGAGGCCACCGCCTGCCAGGATCTGTCGCTCTCGAGCATGGCCCGTACCACGCTCGGCAACGAGAGATCCTGGCCCACTACCGCTGAAAGCGTGCACCGCTGTGGGACCCACGCGGTGCACGCTTCCAGCGTGTGAAGCGCCGTATCCTCCGGCGCTCCACACTCGTGGCAAGCCGGGGTCGCTTCCCTCCTTGCGATTCGATGCAGGTACCTTCCGAAGCATCCGTGTCCGGAAAGCACCTGCACCAATCTGAAGGAAAGCGACCCGTGTCGCCGCCCTACCCACCTCCCGAGGACCGGGCGGATGGCGTCCACCGTCCCCTGGCCGGGGACGGGTGGTGCCAGGTCCTCCGACCACCGCCTCAACAGGGCGGCCTGCGCCTGCCGTCGCATGCGCGCCACCTCCTCCCACCCTGGGGGCTCCCCGCGCGACTTCCTCGCCGCTACAAAATTGTAGATCTCGGCGAGGATTTCGGCTTGGAGCTCCCAGGGCGGGTCTCCGGCCAGCACGCATGCGGCTGTCCAGGACACCGTCCGGTAACCGCGTATCGCCCTCGTCGCGATGACCCGCTGCGGACGTCGCAGCAGGGCCTTATTGTCGCGACCGAGGGCGTCCGCCCAGACAGGTGCCCCGTACAGGGCCATACTCCGGATTACTCCGGAGTACAGCCGACGGCAAGTTGCGCTAGGGCCGCCCACGTTCGGCAGTAGTCGCCCCAGGGCGGCTGCGGCTCCCACGACTTTCGGGGCCAGACTGGCGAAGTGGGCCCCGAAACCCCACCTCCCGTCCAGGACGAGACCCAGATATTTCATCTGGGTCCCGACCCGGACAACGACTCCCTCCAGGACCACATGTGTTCCTGGCGGGGGTCGCCCCCGAGGCCCGTGGAACAACAGGGCCTCGGTCTTGGGGAGAGCGACGCGTAACCCCAGGGCACGGATGCGGTCGACCACGAGGGATGTTCCCACCGTGGCCAAGCGCACCGTCTCCCTGAGGTCCCTCCCCTTGGCCACGACCAGGGTATCGTCCGCGTAGCACGCCACCCGCACACTGGCGGGAAGCGTGCCACGCAACACCCAGTCGTAGCCAATGTTCCACAGGATTGGTCCTAAGACGGACCCCTGTGGAACCCCGCAGGAGACGCGACGGTGCCTCACTCCGTCGCGTCCTACCACCAGGACCTCGCGGTCCCGGAGGTAGTCGGCCAACAGCCTCCGCAAATACAGGGGCACTCCGTGATAGCGGAGTGCCTCCTGTATGGTCCCATGCGGGAGGCTGTTAAAGGCGTTGGCAATGTCGAGAGACACTGCCAACGCCCTGTTCCCTTCTGCGACCGCCTCCTGCGTCCACCCCTTGAGCCAGAGCAGGGCGTCCACCGTTGAACGCCCCGCTCTGAACCCGTACTGGGCCTCCGACAAGTCGGGCCCAGTCCCCCTCAGGTGCCGGATGACACGGGAAGCGACCACCCTCTCCAACAGCTTTCCCGTGTCATCCAGCAGCACAATCGGCCTGTATGCGGAAGGAGAGTCTGCATCTCGACCCTCCTTCCGCAACAGGCACACCCTCCCAACCTTCCAAGGCTTCGGGAACCGTCCGGACGTGAGGCACGCGTCGAACAGTTCCCGAAGCCTTCCACCCAAAGCGACGCAGCTTATGGCCAAGACCCGGCCCGGTATTCCGTCCGGGCCGGGAGCCGTCCTCTTGCGAAGACGGCTCACCGCTACCTCCATCTCCGCCTCTGTGACAGGCGGGATGGAGGCTGGCGCCAGCTCCTCGACAACTGCTGGCGCCATCGTCGGAGGCGCGTGCTGGGGGTCCGCGTCGGGAAATAGACCCGCCAGCACGCGATCGAGCACCTCCGGCTCCAGGGACTCGGCCACGGGGGGCGCCGGGCCGCCGAGCTTTTTGCGCGCGACCCGATACTGACGCCCCCACGGGTCCCTGTCGAGGCCCTCCAGGACCTCCGCCCACGCCGCCTCTTTGGCACGGCCTATCGCCAGCTCTAACGCCTCCGTCGCTACACGGTAGGCGTCGTAGAGCTGGCGCTCAGCTGCCAACCATTCCGGTGGCAGCTGGTCATCGGTGCGGCCGTGCCGCCGCCTCCTACTCCGCAAGTAGGGCCGCCGCGCTCTTGTGCACTGCACCCGGAGCTCCGCAATTTCGGAGCTCCACCAGTACACTGCGCGGCGGGCGGGGCGGCTGGTGACCCTCGGCATGGCCGTGTCGGCCACGGCCGTAAGCGCATCCCGGAAGTGGACAGCAGCTACATCCACGTCCGGGTGCGCGGGCCCGGCGAGCCACGCCTGGACGATTGCCGCCTCCTCCGCTAGCCCAGCGTCGAGGCGGCTCAATGCCCAGCGTGGTAGGTCAGCGCGTGCGACGCGCTGACGCCCTCCATCCATCCCGTCGGAGGTGGACATCTCGAACCGAATATACTTGTGGTCCGAGAGTGTCTCCACCTCCGACTCCACCCTCCAGGCCCGGACACGTGCTGCGACATACGGTGTGGCGAACGAGAGGTCCACCACGGACCCCCCGTTATGCCGCACGCACGTGTGGACCGACCCCGTGTTGAGTAGGGTCAGTCCGCTGGCGACAGCCCACTCCCTGACTAGCTCACCCCGAGCGTCAGTTTGTGGGTTGCCCCAGTCTCGGGCCTTGGCATTGAGGTCCCCCATGAGGAGGACCTGCCGGGGCGCTTGCCGACCGACCGCTGCGGCAAGGAGGTCCAGGTATGCCTCCAGGGCCGCAGCGGTCTTGTTTGGGGAGAAGTACGCGCCGACGATCGCGTACTCTCCCCACTTTACCACAACGTAGCCCGCCCCCCTTTCCTCAACTGTGAGGGGGGCACTACCCGCTTTCGCTATGACAGCGACGGAGTCATCCACGTCCCCAGCCCAGTATGGATGGGAGGGGACGTAGTATGGCTCCGCCGCGACCGCCACATCTACCTGCCACTGCGCCATGGTCTGCATGAGCAGATCCTGGGCCCTGGCGCAGTGGTTCAGGTTCGTCTGAAGGAAGTTGTGATGTCTGACTGGATTCATTATTCAGACATCACAACTTCCTCTATCGCCTGAGCTGGGCGAGTTACGGCAGGGGTGGCGGGGCTGGTCGCTGCCGCCGGGAAGGCCTGGGCTGTGGCCTTTCCCTTCGTCTTCGGGGGGGCGCAGCTGCGTCCCCCCATTACGTGGCCCGAAGGCCGCCCCGTCTCCGCGCATATTGCGCAGCGGGGGGCTTTGCTCGGGCACGCGGCCGCCTTGTGACCTGTGCTTCCACACCTGAAGCACAGGTCGCCCCTATCTGCCGTCGCTGGGCACTGAGGCCGCGTGTGCCCCAGCCCGAGGCACTTGAAGCAGCGCATCGGGCGCGCCTCAAGTGCCTTGACCCGCACGGAGCTCCACCCTATCATGAGCCTGCCCTTTTGCAGCACCGCCTTTGCGGCTGCCACAGGGCAGGACACGAGCGAAGCTCCCACTCCGCCGGGGCCACGGCGGATTTCGCCGGCCTTTACCAGGCCGACGTCGCAGCCGCCCGCTTTGGCGACTGCCGCCACCACCTTCTCCTTGGTGGCTGCGTCGTCCAGGCCCGTGATGTCCAAGTCTGTGGACTTTTGGGGCCTGGAGACGGTCGCCACCTCCGACAGGACCTCGCGGAGCTTCTCCGCGAGCCTGTCGGCCTTCTCGCTGCTACCGGAGCCAGGGATCTCCATTTTCCTGGCTCCGGTGGCCGTCTGGCGGAACCGCACCTGGTCGATCCCCAGCTCCTGGAGATCAACCTTGTCTTGCGCCGCCTCCATCACTGCGCCGTATGTGACCCCCTTGTCCACGGCAGCAGCTTGGAGGGACACGATGACCACCGCGGACTTAGGGGTCGCTAGTGCCGGCCTCTTCCTCTTCTTCTTAGAGGGCGTAGCAGCGGGGGCACGCACTGCTGGTACAGGCGCAGGGGCGGGAGGGGACGTCTTCCCCTTGCCCTTTCCCTTGCCCCTTCTCACTACCGTCGCCCAAGTATCAGCCTGGGGGACAGGAGCGGATGAGGCAGACGTCGACGGCACTGACGGTGGCAGTGTAGTCGAGGTAGTCGCGGCTGCGCGCTGTTGCAGAGATGCTGGTGCACGCGCCGTCTTTGCTGCCACTTTTTTCTGCCTTGTCGGTGCAGGCGTCGGCACAGTCTGCGCAGCCTTCTTCGCGTCAGCCCTAAGAGGCGGACGGACGTTCGGGGCAGGCAGTAGGCGATCCTCCAGCCCCGCAAGACGCGCATTCAGCATGTCCCCGATTGTGCATGTAAGGGAGCGCTTCAGCTCCTCCATAATTTCAGCCCCCTCCATGACAGAGGGGGGCGCAGAACCGGCCACGGTAGTTGCGGCGGCGGTGGCGGTAGCAGCGGCGGCCTCAGACTTGGCTTCTGAAAAGCCCCGACGCAGCGCCTTCACCTCCGACCTGCAGGCCTCGACCTCGAGTCGCAGGCGGGAATTTTCGGCTCGGAGGCGCCGGGTCTCCTCTGCCTCACTCCTGTCAGCGAGAGCGTCCACCACGTCGCGCAGCAACGACGCCGATCTTTTAAGGCGAGCCACGTACTCACCTTTTAGATTGCCCGATTTCCTGGCAACCTCTAAGATGCAGGCCAGTTTCGCGCCAGCCTGCGCTCGCAACTCCTGCGCGTTTAGCGTGCTCACGTCGCCGGCCCTGGCAGCGACCTCGGAATCACTTCCGGTGTCGGTGACAGGGTGGACGACAGCAGCTACGCCTCCCTTCCTCAAACTCCTGCTTCGCAGGACCGCTTCCAACTCGCTATCCGAGGGCACCGGGGAAGGTTTTAAAAACACTTCCCTCGAAGAGCCCGCTTTCGTAGTACTCCCTCTCCCTCTTCGCGCGGTGTTGACCTTCGCAGCGGCCAACACCTCGGTCTCCGTGTCTGAGTCACTCAGCCCAGGCTCGAAGAACGAGGTAGACGGGCGCTTGCGCTGTGTCAACCTCGCCGCAATCTCAGTTTCGGACACCGAGTCCGACATGACAACATTTTCCCCAACGACAGAGTCGATGGGAGAGGCCTCCGGGCAGTTGGCTTTCTTGAGGAACTTCCCCGAAGCGTCCCTCAGAGGTTTCGGCATCCCGAAACACAATAACAAAAACCAAAAGACAAATAACGACAAATAACAAAACAACGCAGTTCAAAACAACAACAAAACAAGGAAACGAAACATTTGAACTCCCCCGTGGGGGTACCCTTAGGGCAACCACCTCCAAATCAGTGCCACCTTACCGGCGCACCCTTCCTTCACACTCCGACACAAAAATAACAACAGAAAACACGAATTTACAAATTTTAGAAATTTTTTGCGTGGAGACACCTTACAACACGTCCGCTCCCGTCCACCCCAACCTAACCTAACCTAACCTAACCTAACCTTTTTTTTTTTTTTTTTTTTTTTTTTTTTTTTTTTTTTTTTTTTTTTTTTTTTTTTTTTTTTTTTTTTTTTTTTCGTGGGCGAAATGCATTTACGCACTTCCGCCTACCGGGAAAGTAGGCGGGGTGTGTCGGGCTCGCTCGAGCATCACCGCTCCCTGGGGGGCCTCATGGCCCCCAACCCTAACTGCACCCACAGCAGCCAGGGTCCACTACCGACTAAAACCCACGATGTCCATCCTGCCGCTAGAACGGAGGGAGCGCGGGGTACATTTGCATACCGCGCCCCCACCACGGCCGTCCGTTTCCGGACCCCTCCAGGGGGGAGGATGACCCTCCCCCTCGCGACCGTGCCGGGACCAAGAGCACGGCCGCACCACCCCGGGGACCACACAGTGCAAGGAACGCCAGACTTCCCACATCCGACGCTCGTGGTCCCCTGCGATGGGCCAGATGGAGCAGCCCCATCGCCAGCCACTTCGGCCGCCACCCTCCGACGGCGGCCATATCGGCGCCACAGCAGGAGACGAACTGAATCACTCCCGCCGCAGCGCCTCCTCAGCCGCAGCACCGTCCAACACGGCGCCGTTGCCCCCCTCAGTTGCAGTGCCTTGCAGCAGCACCGCAACCTACCGTCATGTGGACCGCTCCTCGTCGGCTTGGCGAGCAAAGCCTATCGGGAGCAGTCCCGGCCTGAATATAATAAACATACATAAATAAATGGATATAAATAAACTTACATAGATATGAGACACGCGAGGCGCCGGACGATGTCTAGTTACGTCTAATTCAGAGGAATTAGACCAAGAACAGGCAGCACCGCGAGAAGGTAATCGCCAGACTTGCCTTGAGGATCATCACGACCTGCGCTTCCCCCAAGACCGTAACCTCCCTACCCATCACGGGATGAGTAAAGAAGGCCTGGACTTAACCAAAACAAGCAGCGTGAACGCCGCAAGCATAGGCATAGCAACTATTTAATGGATAAACCCAGACCCGCCCAACCTAACCTAACCTAACCTAACCTAACCTAACCTAACCTAACCTAAACCTAAACCTAAACCTAAACCTAAACCTAAACCTAAACCTAAACCTAAACCTAAACCTAAAACCTAAACCCTAAACCCTAAACCTAAACCTAAACCTAAACCTAAACCCTAAACCTAAACCTAAACCTAAACCTAAACCTAAACCTAAACCTAAACCTAAACCTAAACCTAAACCTAAACCTAAACCTAAACCTAAACCTAAACCTAAACCTAAACCTAAACCTAAACCTAAACTAAACCTAACCTAAACCTAAACCTAAACCTAAACCTAAACCTAAACCTAAACCTAAACCTAAACTTTAATTTTATATTAAAACTGGTTAAGTTTTAATTTAAAATTTTCAACTCGTATACGTCTTATTGCATACCCGCACTTGTCCCGGACACAAGTTTGAGCATGCAAAAGACAGTATATAAGTTTTATATAAGTTTAACACACCACACTCAAGTACAAGTGTTAGACTCCTTAGTCCTTGTATACAACACATGCCATGTAACGTCCTCTATTCGCCTGACGTGTTTGGGCCACCACGCAAGCGTGTTATCGTCTTTGTGTTTATCATGATATGGTACTCATTTGTGTGCGTTTTACTGTTTCGTTAAGACACAAATTTTTCCTGCTACAGTTATAATAAAATTAAATGCAATGACGATGACACCTCTTAACGAAAGTTATATCGTCAGACTACACCTACGCTGTAAATATTAATTTTAAATTAAAACTGATTAAGTTATAATTTAAAATTTTCAACTAGTATATGTCTTAATGCATACACGCACTTGTCCCGGACACAAGTTTGAGCATGCAAAAGACAGTATATAAGTTCTTTATAAGTATGACACAGCACAATGAAAACACAAGTGCTCGTCATTATAATATACTATTAAATAGGCAGGCAATTCTATGTTCTAAGTTCTATGTCACGTCCCCTATTTGCCTGATGTGTTGTATTAATTTTTTATTTGTCGTACGCTGTGCGTTAGGCAACAACAAGTACAACATACAATAATGACAGCACAGTTGACGTGTCCGCGCGCGTCGGGAGCACGTCACAGGTGACATTACAGGAAAGTTCTATCGAGAATACTCAACATGCAGAACTTATTTAATTATATCTCGGGTGTAGTTAGTTCATAGTGTCCGTCGACACACGCGCGCTCGGCCCGGGACGCGGGCGCGCGTAGCCAATCGGACGGGATTGAACTCCGAGATCACAGCGCAATAAAATACAAATATGGTTTAAATGAAATGTACATCGACATCTAGTACTTAGTTAATTATATCTCGGGTGTAGTTAGCTCAGTGTCCATCGGCACACGCGCGCTCGGCCCGGGACGCGAGCGCGCGTAGCCAATCGGACGGGATTGAACTCCGAGATCACAGCGCAATAAAATACAAATATGGTTTAAATGAAATGTACATCGACATATAGTACTTAGTTAATTATATCTCGGGTGTAGTTAGCTCAGTGTCCATCGGCACACGCGCGCTCGGCCCGGGACGCGAGCGCGCGTAGCCAATAGGACGGGATTGAACTCCGAGATCACAGCGCAATAAAATACAAATATGGTTTAAATGAAATGTACATCGACATCTAGTACTTAGTTAATTATATCTCGGGTGTAGTTAGCTCAGTGTCCATCGGCACACGCGCGCTCGGCCCGGGACGCGGGCGCGCGTTGTCAATAGGACGGGACTGAGCTCCGAGAACACAGCGCAATAAAATACAAATATGGTTTAAATGAAATGTACATCGACATCTAGTACTTAGTTAATTATATCTCGGGTGTAGTTAGCTCAGTGTCCATCGGCACACGCGCGCTCGGCCCGGGACGCGAGCGCGCGTAGCCAATAGGACGGGACTGAGCTCCGAGAACACAGCGCAATAAAATAAAAATATGGTTTAAATGAAATGTACATCGACATCTAGTACTTAGTTAATTATATCTCGGGTGTAGTTAGCTCAGTGTCCATCGGCACACGCGCGCTCGGCCCGGGACGCGGGCGCGCGTTGCCAATAGGACGGGACTGAGCTCCGAGAACACAGCGCAATAAAATACAAATATGGTTTAAATGAAATGTACATCGACATCTAGTACTTAGTTAATTATATCTCGGGTGTAGTTAGCTCAGTGTCCATCGGCACACGCGCGCTCGGCCCGGGACGCGAGCGCGCGTAGCCAATAGGACGGGACTGAGCTCCGAGAACACAGCGCAATAAAATAAAAATATGGTTTAAATGAAATGTACATCGACATCTAGTACTTAGTTAATTATATCTCGGGTGTAGTTAGCTCAGTGTCCATCGACACACGCGCGCTCGGCCCGGGACGCGAGCGCGCGTAGCCAATAGGACGGGACTGAGCTCCGAGAACACAGCGCAATAAAATACAAATATGGTTTAAATGAAATGTACAATTACTAAGACAAGTCTTAGTAATAGCCAATTTGTCGTTTTGGAGTTTTTAACTGTAGGTATTAGTTGTGGAAGTTGTTTGTAACCTCTCAGTTCCTTCACCCTCACCCTCACCCCCACCCTCACCTGCGGCGCACAACATTATTGCATCGCTCAGGTACAATTTATACGCTTCGCTCGCGCGCTCGCCTCGCTCGCATGTGTCGCGAGTGTAGCAGACTCGCGTGTTTAATGTCTACTACTCACTCTCACTCACTACTAAAGTTCCATTAAACATAATGGACATTCTGTGACAGTTCTTTGCGTGCAACAAAGGGCTTTTATTTTTGTTTTTTTTTCTTTAAACAATTTCATTTTTATCAATATAGATGTCTGATACACACCCCTCTCCCACTTGCAGTGACATTGCGTGACTGCGTTTAAAAATAAAATTTTAAATTAAACTGACTTCTGAAAACAGAAGTAAGTTTTAATTTAAATTTTTTAACTCGTATATGTCTTATTGCGTACCCGCACTTGTCCCGGACACAAGTTTGAGCATGCAAAAGACAGTATATAAGTTATATCTTGTATCACAGTATCGATCTGTCCCGTATCGGTATATAGAGTATGACACGTTTTTTCTTATATTAATTATGCCCTTATTCTCTTTGTGACGTCAGCACAATCAAGCTTCTCTCAATGAATGTTATGCCACCATTCTGTTCTAAAAGAGTATTATTTTTGACAACGGTTGTGTTGTACTACCCGAGACACTTATCTCTCGCTGGAATTATACATATTTCACTCAGTAAATTTTCAAAGACATATTATATTATTCGTTTCATTTCTCACACACACACACACACATGTCGTTAGTCCTCATAACTACACTATGTAAAGTTCTATCTGACATTTACCCTTCGTATTGAGGCGTTAATGTTTATTTAAGTAAATACTTATATCTCAGTTATTGTTTACTGTTAGATATCTAATTGCATTCACTCGCGTGTCCCGGACACACGCAGTTCGGTGCAACAGATAAATAAATATAAACGCTGAGAACACAGCACAATAAAATACATAATAGAATTAATACGTGTTTTTTATTCCACATTGTACACGTTTGTTCAAGTATTATATTCAGTAATTCAGTATTATATCTATGTTATGTTGCACGCACGGCGGTCGCGACTCGCGTCGTGCGCCGCGCGCCCGCCAACAACCAGTGAACCATACAGTAATGTGAGCTCAGGTGACGTCTCCGCTGGCGCTTCAGCACGTCACGGGTGACATTACAAGTAAGTACTATCGAGATTACTCAACATCTAGTACTTGTTTAATTATCTCGGGTGTAGTTAGCTCCGTGTCCATCGGCACACGCGCGCTCGGCCCGGGACGCGGGCGCGCGTAGCCAACAGGACGGGATGGAGCTCCGAGAACACAGCACAATAAAATAAAACGTACACTTTTATTTTTGTTCATTTTCTTCCAACAATTTCATTTTTATTAATATATAGATGGTTGATTCACGCCCCTCTCCCCCTCGCAGTGACAGCAGTTGTACGCAGAAAGTCTATACCAGAAGTATTTGAGTCACGCTTCTATAACGGTAGGTGTAGGTACAGGTATACCTGTATCACTCTCTCTCTCTTGTACGCACTAGTACAAATACAATTATTCATAAAAAATTAATATTTTTTTTATTTCACATTGATTCTCCGTTAGATTTAATAACTACAAGTATTAAACATATCAGTGGTTGGTATTATCGAGTTGCACTCTTCAACTGTTGCGCGCGCGGCGCTCGCGACTCGCACCGCGCGCCGCGCGCTCGCCAACAACACGTGAACCTCAGAGTAATGTCGGCACAGCTGATGTCAAGCACGTCACGGGTGACATTACAGGTACTGTCGAGAATACTCGGCATCTAGTACTTATTTCATTATATCTCGGGTATAGTTCGCTCATAGTGTCCGTCGACACACGCGCGCTCGGCCCGGGACGCGGGCGCGCGTAGCCAATAGGACGGGATGGAGCTCCGAGAACACAGCGCAATAAAATACAAATATGATTCAAATAAAATGTACAACTAAAACAAGTCATTGAACTCGTTATTTGGAGTTTTTAACCGACTTCAAAAAAAAATAAGCAGGTTCTCAATTCGACCCCTATGTTTTTTTTGTAGATATTAGTTGTCGAACTTGTTTGTAACCTCTCAGTTCCTGTACGCTTTATACGTGAGACCCCCACACTCACACCCTCACTCACAACATTATAATATATAACGAGCGCCGCCCGCGCCGCGCCGCCCGCGCCGCGCCGCTCGCTGCGTGCGCGCGCGCCGCCCGCGCCGCCTGACCCACATATGTGGCGGGCGAGGCAGAAGTGCGTGGATACTATCGCTAACTTATTAAAGTTCCATTACATTTTGGGAATTCGGTGCCAATCGTTCGCGCGTCAGGACTCGCGCGCTAACAGAAGCATTTTTATATAATAATTGAAACTATAGAAGGCGGTCATGTCGCGCTGCATGTGTCGTGGCCGTATATTGTTCATCTTTTAAACTAGCTAATAATAATAATAAATGTTTTATTTCGGGTAGTAAATTGCCATAGCAGTAGTACACTCAAAGTCAAAACTAAACTAAAAAATAAAATGAAGCAGGTATGTATATGGTACCTACTTCGGTCATCAAAGTCATCTTAAGTCTAACTTTAAAATTATGTCATTTTTTATTACCGTCTATAGCTAAAATTCACAAAATTTGTCGAAAATGAAATAATTCGTATTTTATATACCTAGTAGTACAAACAGTTATACATAGCGTAAGTACTATAGGTACTTACCGCACACCCCGCCATCTACAACAGGTATGCGGCGAGTCTCGTGCTCTCGCGCGCCGCGCGCGGGTAGCGACGTGCACTGCACGCGTGCACTCGTGCAGTGCACATAATGATTGTTGAGTTTGTCTGTTCGTGTCGTCGCCGCGACATACCTACATGATACACTGAGTAGTGAGAGGAACTGATCTTGTTCCGTACCCGAGCGTGTAGCGGCGGACACTCTCGGGCCGACGCACTGAGAAACTGTCCTTCTAAATATCTGTAGGTACTTACAAATACAATTAACATTGATTTTAATCGACTTCAACAGGATTATGCTTGTGTACTTCGTACACCTAGCGTACCTACCATCATATACCTAGGTACGCTGTTTTGAAGCGACGATAGCTCAGCGGGAGGAGCGTCGGCTGTCAAACTCGTGGACAATGGTTCCATCCCAACATCAGCTTGAGTTTCCGGTGAAGGTAAAACCGTTATCGAATCCTCATTATGGTGGTAGGGTACTTTCGGGTACCCACCCGCCTGGCTCTAGATACCACCCTCAAGTTTGAAAAACTGTCACCCAAATCACATGTGTGTTCAGGCAGCATTCCTCGAGGGCCAGTGAGTATTCTAGGTCTAGCGTGATAACATCTTCGACCACGTCGTCACTGACCATCAAGTGCGATAGTGGCCAAACGCAAGATCTATACAGTATAAAAAATGCTACGCGATCATTCCACTAATTGTGAATGGATTTTGATATATTTTAATGTTATTTTGCTCGACCCCCCGCAGGCCAGCACACGCCGCTGCCGTCTCCGGCCCGGCGGCCCGCCTGCTCGAGCACGGGCGCTGCTCGCGTCGTGGACCATACTACCTTTGGATATTGTAAAATATATACAAATAAAACCGCTTCAGATCAATTATAGTGTTTATTTATTCGAGCGTAATGTAACTTTTTTACCATTGAGATACAACCTCAGCCGGACCGAGGAGGTCGCGATGCGCGGGCGGTTGTCATAGAAGAGCTGTATCGAAATGTTAACTTTATATATTTATTGTCTATAAAGACTGTCCTTCGAGTTCTGGTTTTGAGATTAAACAAAATCGTTTTGTAGCCGTTCGCGGCGCCAGCGGAGATTATGAAGCGTATCGAAAGCTCTAGAGAATGGGTTCCGTTGTATGTGAACGTGGTCGCGGCCGTGGTCGACAGGGCGCGGGCGTCGACAGTCTCACACGGCGCTGACACCGAGCTGCGCCCGCACCGCCCGCACCGCCCGCACCGCCCGCGCGCCGCGCCCTCGCCCTCCACTCGCCGCACAGCGTCACCGACAGGTGAATGGCCGCGTATATTGGGACGGAAACTATTCGAGTTTTATCTTCGTGTGTCCTCGTCCGGCCCTGGAGCAGGCGAGCTTGACGAGCCAAACGAACACTATAGGCACACCTAGGACCGCGGCCAGGATGTCTAAGCCCAAGCGCTGGTACAGAGGCACGTTCACCGCGGCCGGCTTGAACGACACGTCCCGGTGGCGCGCCGCGAACTCCGTCCAGTAGATGGCGCTGTCCATGGCGGACGCGGGCCGGTCGTGCCACGCCTCGGAGAGCTTCTTCACTCGCTCCCTAAATCTGAAACCGCAGAGAGAGCGTTTCGGAAAGTTTCTGACGAGTAGAACGAGGTAGCGAGATTGTTTAAACAAAAGTAAAATAAATGTATAATAATGGTCGCGACGGCCGCGCCGCGGCCATGTCTGAACAGTAATCGATGACTGACGAACTTGGACTGACTCCACAGTTATGTGAGCGATTGACACAATTAGTGCTTTTGGGAAAGTTACAGTCACAATGCCACAGTCAACGCAAACAACGCAGATGCATCACCTTCACCGGAACTATCACATTAGTCCGGCGCGACGCACAGTACAAGTAACATATTGTGTAATATATAATAACTGTGTGTGTATGCCGTGCGGATGTACTCGTGTGTCACGTGTGTTCGTCAGTGCGTCGCGGGCGACGCAGCGGCGGCGACATGGATTTGGATAACGTGATAAGCCGGATTGACGCAAAGGCCGTTTTATCACACAAATATTTACAATTGCTCTGGGATATAAGAAAACCGAATAATACTATAAATGTTAAAGTAACTCTGTCTGTCTGTTACGTTTTCACGCTCGAAACGCTGAACCGATTTTGATGTATTTTTGTGGGTGGGTAAATAGAAATGGGACTTCAGAAAATGCAGGGAAAGATATATATATCTAGCTTATTTTGTCCTGGAAAAGATATTGTTACGTACGAAAATTGGGGTAGGGGGGAAAAGTGCAAGTGAAACCGCGGGCGCAGCTATTATTTATTGAATATTTTGAAATCCCACTTACTTATGATCCAAGATTGTCTTGAATTTGTGTAGCAGTGTTTCTTTCGTCAGGTCAGCGATCGGCACCTGGACCCCGAGCCCACTCTCCTCCATGAGGGCGGCGTTGAGCGGCTGGTCCCCGAACACCGGCATGCCCACCATGGGGACCCCGTGGTGCACGGCCTCGACAGTTCCCAGGAGGCCGCAGTGCGAGTAGAATGCTACCACTTTTGGGTGCGCTACAACAATTAGAAACAATATGCTTCTTAGTCTGGCCATAAATGATACTACGATTAAAAATAAACAAAATATTACATTTGAATTTGGAATCTGTCATTTTTATATGATTGTTCATTGGTTTTCTCATTTTGGCGCCAATACATTGTTCAGTATCTCGCGATATTATAATAGAGTCGGGTGATGAAGAGAACCGAATCGCCGCGATCGCGTTACACACAGTAGCTGGTGCGGAGACAAATGCAATTTATAAAACTCTCCATACGGTTGGTTTTAGTAAAATGTTTGTGTGCCGGGGTGTTAACAGATACGATGAGACCTCCTCTGTTTGTGACAGGAAAAGATCTGGCCGGCCACGTAGTGTTCGTACGAAAGGTGGTCAAAGCAGTGAGGGAAAGAATTCTAAGAAATCCCGCCCGAAGATTTAATCTCGGGAGATGATTCGAACCACTTCGCGTATTTTAAAAGATGACTTAGCACTTGCAGCCTGCCAGAGACGTAGGTACTGGTCGTTTGTTAACTGATCGTTTTAACAAACACAGCGCGGAGGATCGACACAACTACTGAAGCGGCGCGGAGAGGGAGGTCACATACATATTATATCATTGAGGTCACAGAAACATTTTGTTTACGGATGAGACAATTTTTAACCGACTTCAAAAAAGGAGGAGGTTCTCAATTCGACCCGTATGTTTATTTTTTTGTGTTTGTCATCGCATAATTTCCGACTGGGTAAACCGATTTTGATCGTTCTTTTATTGAAAGCTGGTGTTTTCCGTGTGGTCCCATTTAAATTTCATCAAAATCGGATGAGTACTTTTTGAGTTACAAGTCAAAAACTGAAAAATGCGTGCTTATACTACACGATATTATAGTAGCGGGTGAAGACATCGGTGAACATACCTACACCACAGTGACAATTGATCCCATGAGTAACAAAGGTCACTAAAAAGAGTGAAAAAAAAAAATTTACCAAAAAATGGAACCGACTTCATCACTCAAAAGTATTATTTATTAAATTTATTTATTTATTTCCAATTAGTACCGCCTTAAAAACGAATTACACTACCGATATATTAAAACAGAGTTAAACAGACTTAAACCTATGAACTATTATTAGAGTGTATATATATACTAGTATTAGGGTGGCGCGCGGGCTGCGAGCAGCCCGCGTTATCGATGTGCATTAGTATTATTAACAAAAATGTCATTGCAGTTAAAAAAAAAACTATATAATTCTCATACAAGTCGAATCAATGACAGTTTCTTCTGAATCAGTACAAAGTGTGGCAGGGTTACCATGTGCAAGTTGATTTTTTTGATAAAATTTTAGTCGCTGTAAAATCGCACCAAGATTGTAAACGACTATTGTTAAGGGACCATACCTCTAAGTGCAGTGGTTAACGTGGGCAGTTGCCTCGGAGACCAGCTCGAGATGTGGAATAAACTCCCCATTCGGGACTCGGCCTTCAGCCTCGTTAGTGACTCCACTAAGGAATGTAAACGCGTAACACCCCATTCGTAAGTGACTAACACGGCTCGGCCTACGGCCTCGCGGAGGCCACGCTCGGCCTTCGGCCTCGCGGGCCGAAAGCTCGGCCTTCGGCCTCGCAGGTTTGAAGCTCGGCCTGCGGCCTCGCAACCGTGGCGTTGTATCGCCAGCGAAAATCCCCATCCAGTAAATTTAAAAATTCTCATGCAAGTCGAACAACTAACAGATACTTTTAATTCCCGTGAGCGGTTGCATCAAAGACCAGCTCGAGATGTGGAAAAAACTCCCCATCCGGGACTCGGCCTTCGGCCTCGTTAGCGACTTCCATAGGATGCGTTAATGAGGTACACCCCATTCGGAACTCGGCCTTCGGCCTCGTAAGTTACTAACACGGCTCGGCCTACGGCCTCGCGGAGGCCACGCTCGGCCTTCGGCCTCGCGGGCCGAAAGCTCGGCCTCCGGCCTCGCAGGTTTGAAGCTCGGCCTTCGGCCTCGCGGTGTTTAAGGCTCGGCCTGCGGCCTCGCAAGTTACAAAGGGAATGATTTTATGCTGTTCCCAATGACGGCCAGCTCGGCCTTCGGCCTCGCAGGCCTACAGCTCGGCCTCCGGCCTCGCTAGGGTGGAGCTCGGCCTTCGGCCTCGCCTCCACAGCTCGGCCTGCGGCCTCGCTCGATTGCAGCTCGGCCTACGGCCTCGCAAAGAGAATGTAGTTTCGCCACCAAAAATCCGCATCCAGTAAAAAAAAAACGAATGACGTCATCAAAAAACTTTTTTCATATTTCGAATCAGGGACCCCAAATCTCCCTAAATACTAAATTTCAGCCAGATCGGAGCAACTTGAATTTTGGTATCCGGTTCGAAGGACCAATTTGCAATTTTTGACAAAACCCCCAAATTTCCCTACAAACCCTCTATGACATTTGTTCTAACCCCCCATACCCACCTATAACGGTTCCGGAGCTGCGGTCGTTTTAAATTTGTATGGGGAAACCTCTTTTTTAATAGGTAGGGTAATTTTATTCAACTTTCCAAAAGAGTCCCAAGGTTTTAGTCATTTTTAGTTTTGACACCTACCCCCCATCGCTTATGGTTTTCGAGATCCGTACACCAGTTCCATGATGGAAACCAAAAATGGCACTTTTCGGATTTTTCTGGGGGTCACGTGACCACTCTCTATACAGTCCACACCATAATTTCAACCCAAAAATACTCCTTCTAGGAGAACAATGATGTCAGTGAGTCAATGAGTGGGTCTTCAGCTTTATATATTATAACTAGTATTTCGGGTGGTGCGCGGGCTGCGAGCAGCCCGCGTTATCGATGTGCATTTGTATATTTTTTAAAATTTTAGTTGCAGTTGAAAAAAATATTTAAAAATTCTCATACAAGTCAAGAAAGGGACAGTTTCTTCTAGTTCAGTACAAAGTGTGAGCAGGGTTACCATGTGCAAGTTGATTTTTTCGATAAAATTTGAGTCGATGTAAAATCGCCCCAAGATTGTAATCGAGTTTTGTTAAGGGACCATACCTCTAAGTGCAGTGGTTAACGTGGGCCGTTGCCTCGGAGACCAGCTCGAGATGTGGAAAAAGCTCCCCATTCGGGACTCGGCCTTCGGCCTCGTTAGTGACTCTCCTAAGGAATGTAAACGCGTAACACCCCATTCGTAAGTGACTAACACGGCTCGGCCTACGGCCTCGCGGAGGCCACGCTCGGCCTTCGGCCTCGCGGGCCGAAAGCTCGGCCTTCGGCCTCGCAGGTTTGAAGCTCGGCCTGCGGCCTCGCAACTGTGGAGTTGTATCGTCAGCGAAAATCTCCATCCAGTAAATAAAAAGATTTAAAAATTCTCATGCAAGTCGAACAACTGACAGATACTTTTAGTTCCCGTGAGCGGTTGCATCAAAGACCAGCTCGAGATGTGGTAAAAACTCCCCATTCTGAACTCGGCCTTCGGCCTCGTTAGTGACTCTCCTAAGGAATGTAAATGCGTAACACCCCATTCGGAACTCGGCCTTCGGCCTCGTAAGTGACTAACACGGCTCAGCCTGCGGCCTCGCGGAGGCCACGCTCGGCCTTCGGCCTCGCGGGCCGAAAGCTCGGCCTTCGGCCTCGCCCTCGAAGCTCGGCCTTCGGCCTCGCGGGTTTGAAGCTCGGCCTGCGGCCTCGCAAATAAGAAGTGGTTTCGCTATCAAAAATCCCCATCCAGTAAAAAAAAAACAAATGACGTAATCCAAAAATTTTTTTCATATTTGGAATCAGGGACCCCCAATCTCCCTAAATACCAAATTTCAGCCAGATCGGAGCAACTTGGATTTTGGTATCCGGGTCGAAGGACCAATTTTTAATTTTTGACAGAAGCCTCAAATTCCCCTACAAACCCTCTATAACATTTGCTTGAACCCCCCATACCCACCTATAACGGTTCCGGAGTTGCGGTCGTTTTAAATTTGTATGGGAGAACCTCTTTTTTGTTTGGGAGGGTAATTTTTTTTCAATTTTCCAAAAGGGTCCCAGGGTTTTAGTCATTTTTAGTTTTGGCACCTATATAAACCATAATCGATGGGGGGCCATCGATTATGGTTTCCGAGATCCGTACACCAGTTCCATCAAGGAAACCAGAAATGACACTTTTCGGATTTTTCTGGTGGTCATAGGAACCTCCTCTACACTTTTTCCCTACACCACAAACACCCCCCATCGCTCCTTCTGGGAGAACAATGATGTCAATGAGTGAGTCAGTCAGTCAGTGAGTGGTAATCGAACTTTATATAATATAACTAGTATTTCGGGTGGTGCGCGGGCTGCGAGCAGCCCGCGTTATCGATGTGCATTTGTATATTTTTTAAAATTTTAGTTGCAGTTGAAAAAAATATTTAAAAATTCTCATACAAGTCGAGAAAGGGACAGTTTCTTCTAGTTCAGTACAAAGTGTGAGCAGGGTTACCATGTGCAAGTTGATTTTTTCGATAAAATTTTAGTCGATGTAAAATCGCCCCAAGATTGTAATCGAGTTTTGTTGAGGGACCATACCTCTAAGTGCAGTGGTTAACGTGGGCCGTTGCCTCGGAGACCAGCTCGAGATGTGGAAAAAGCTCCCCATTCGGGACTCGGCCTTCAGCCTCGTTAGTGACTCTCCTAAGGAATGTAAACGCGTAACACCCCATTTGTAAGTGACTAACACGGCTCGGCCTACGGCCTCGCGGAGGCCACGCTCGGCCTTCGGCCTCGCGGGCCGAAAGCTCGGCCTTCGGCCTCGCAGGTTTGAAGCTCGGCCTGCGGCCTCGCAACCGTGACGTTGTATCGTCAGCGAAAATCCCCATCCAGTAAATAAAAAGATTTAAAAATTCTCATGCAAGTCGAACAACTGACAGATACTTTTAGTTCCCGTGAGCGGTTGCATCAAAGACCAGCTCGAGATGTGGAAAAAAACTCCCCATTCGGGACTCGGCCTTCGGCCTCGTTAGTGACTCTCCTAAGGAATGTAAATGCGTAACACCCCATTCGGAACTCGGCCTACGGCCTCGTAAGTGACTAACACGGCTCGGCCTGCGGCCTCGCGGAGGCCACGCTCGGCCTTCGGCCTCGCGGGCCGAAAGCTCGGCCTTCGGCCTCGCCCTGGAAGCTCGGCCTTCGGCCTCGCAGGTTTGAAGCTCGGCCTGCGGCCTCGCAGCCGTGGCGTTGTATCGCCAGCGAAAATCCCCATCCATTAAAAAAAAAAACAAATGACGTCATCCAAAAATTTTTTTCATACTTGGAATCAGGGACTCCCAATCTCCCTAAATACCAAATTTCAGCTAGATCAGACAAACTTGGATTTTGGTATCCGGGTCGAAGGACCAATTTTCAATTTTTGACAGAAACCTCAAATTCCCCTACAAACCCTCTATAACATTTGTTTGAACTCCCCATACCCACCTATAACGGTTCCGGAGTTGCGGTCGTTTTAAATTTGTATGGGAGAACCTCTTTTTTGTTTGGGAGGGTAATTTTTTTTTAACTTTCCAAAAGGGTCCCAGGGTTTTAGTCATTTTTAGTTTTGGCACCTACCCCCCATCGATTATGGTTTCCGAGATCCGTACACCAGTTCCATCAAGGAAACCAAAAATGACACTTTTCGGATTTTTCTAGTGGTCATGGGAACCTCCTCTACACTTTTTCCCTACACCACAAACACCTCCCATCGCTCCTTCTGGGAGAACAATGATGTCAATGAGTGAGTCAGTCAGTCAGTGAGTGGTAATCGAGCTTTATATAATATAACTAGTATTTCGGGTGGTGCGCGGGCTGCGAGCAGCCCGCGTTATCGTTGTGCATTTGTATTTATTTCAAGATTGTAATTGCAGTTGAAAAAATGTATAAAATTCTCATACAAGTAGAGTAAGTGACAGTTTCTTCTAGTTTAGTACAGAGTGTGAGCAGGGTTATCATGTGCAAGTTGATGTTTTTAATAAAATTTTAGTCGATGTAAAATCGCCCCAAGTTTGTAATCGAGTTTTGTTAAGGGACCATACCTCTAAGTGCAGTGGTTAACGTGGGCCGTTGCCTCGGAGACCAGCTCGAGATGTGGAAAAAGCTCCCCATTCGGGACTCGGCCTTCGGCCTCGTTAGTGACTCTCCTAAGGAATGTAAACGCGTAACACCCCTTTCGTAAGTGACTAACACAGCTCGGCCTACGGCCTCGCGGAGGCCACGCTCGGCCTTCGGCCTCGCGGGCCGAAAGCTCGGCCTTCGGCCTCGCAGGTTCGAAGCTCGGCCTGCGGCCTCGCAACCGTGGCGTTGTATCGTCAGCGAAAATCCCCATCCAGTATATAAAAAGATTTAAAAATTTCCATGCAAGTCGAACAACTGACAGATACTTTTAGTTCCCGTGAGCGGTTGTATCAAAGACCAGCTCGAGATGTGGTAAAAACTCCCCATTCGGAACTCGGCCTTCGGCCTCGTTAGTGACTCTCCTAAGGAATGTAAATGCGTAACACCCCATTCGGAACTCGGCCTTCGGCCTCGTAAGTGACTAACACGGCTCGGCCTACGGCCTCGCGGAGGCCACGCTCGGCCTTCGGCCTCGCGGGCCGAAAGCTCGGCCTTCGGCCTCGCCCTGGAAGCTCGGCCTTCGGCCTCGCAGGTTTGAAGCTCGGCCTGCGGCCTCGCAAATAAGAAGTGGTTTCGCCATCAAAAATCCCCATCCAGTAAAAAAAAAACAAATGACGTCATCCAAAAATTTTTTTCATATTCGGAATCAGGGACCCCCAATCTCCCTAAATACTAATTTTCAGCCAGATCAGAGTAACTTGAATTTTGGTATCCGGGTCGAAGGACCAATTTTTAATTTTTGACAGAAACCTCAAATTCCCCTACAAACCTTCTATAACATTTGTTTAAACCCCCCATACCCACCTATAACGGTTCCGGAGTTGCGGTCGTTTTAAATTTGTATGGGAGAACCTCTTTTTTGTTCGGGAGGGTAATTTTTTTTCAACTCTCCAAAAAGGTCCCAGGGTTTTAGTCATTTTTAGTTTTGACACCTACCCCCCATCGATTATGGTTTCCGAGATCCGTACACCAGTTCCATCAAGGAAACCAAAAATGACACTTTTCGGATTTTTCTGGTGGTCATAGGAACATCCTCTACACTTTTCCCCTACATCACAAACACCTCCCATCGCTCCTTCTAGGAGAACAATGATGTCAATCAGTCAGTCAGTCAGTCAGTCAGTCAGTGAGTGGTAATCGAACTTTATATATTATAACTAGTATTTCGGGTGGTGCGCGGGCTGCGAGCAGCCCGCGTTATCGATGTGCATTTGTATTTTTAATTAAAATTTTAGTTGCAGTTGAAAAAAATATTTAAAAATTCTCATACAAGTCGAGAAAGGGACAGTTTCTTCTAGTTCAGTACAAAGTGTGAACAGGGTTACCATGTGCAAGTTGATTTTTTCGATAAAATTTTAGTCGATGTAAAATCGCCCCAAGATTGTAATCGAGTTTTGTTAGGGGACCATACCTCTAAGTGCAGTGGTTAACGTGGGCCGTTGCCTCGGAGACCAGCTCGAGATGTGAAAAAAGCTCCCCATTCGGGACTCGGCCTTCGGCCTCGTTAGTGACTCTCCTAAGGAATATAAACGCGTAACACCCCATTCGTAAGTGACTAACACGGCTCGGCCTACGGCCTCGCGGAGGCCACGCTCGGCCTTCGGCCTCGCGGGCCGAAGGCTCGGCCTTCGGCCTCGCAGGTTTGAAGCTCGGCCTGCGGCCTCGCAACCGTTGCGTTGTATCGTCAGCGAAAATCCCCATCCAGTAAATAAAAATATTTAAAAATTCTCATGCAAGTCGAACAACTGACAGATACTTTTAGTTCCCGTGAGCGGTTGCATCAAAGACCAGCTCGAGATGTGGTACAAACTCCCCATTCTGAACTCGGCCTTCGGCCTCGTTAGTGACTCTCCTAAGGAATGTAAATGCGTAACACCCCATTCGGAACTCGGCCTTCGGCCTCGTAAGTGACTAACACGGCTCGGCCTGCGGCCTCGCGGAGGCCACGCTCGGCCTTCGGCCTCGCGGGCCGAAAGCTCGGCCTTCGGCCTCGCCCTCGAAGCTCGGCCTTCGGCCTCGCAGGTTTGAAGCTCGGCCTGCGGCCTCGCAAATAAGGAGTGGTTTCGCCATCAAAAATCCCCATCCAGTAAAAAAAAAAACAAATGACGTCATCCAAAAATTTTTTTCATATTTGGAATCAGGGACCCCCAATCTCCCTAAATATCAAATTTCAGCCAGATCGGAGCAACTTGGATTTTGGTATCCGGGTCGAAGGACCAATTTTCAATTTTCGACTAAAACCCCAAATTCTCCTACAAACCCTCTATAACATTTGTTTAAACCCCCCATACCCACCTATAACGGTTCGGGAGCTGCGGTCGTTTTAAATTTGTATGGGAGAACCTCTTTTTTGTTCGGGAGGGTAATTTTTTTTCAACTTTCCAAAAAGGTCCCAGGGTTTGAGTCATTTTTAGTTTTGACACCTACCCCCCATCGATTATGGTTTCCGAGATCCGTACACCAGTTCCATCAAGGAAACCAAAAATGACACTTTTCGGATTTTTCTGGTGGTCATAGGAACCTCCTCTACACTTTTCCCCTACACAACAAACACCCCCCATCGCTCCTTCTGGGAGAACAATGATGTCAATGAGTGAGTCAGTCAGTCAGTGAGTGGTAATCGAGCTTTATATATTATAACTAGTATTTCGGGTGGTGCGCGGGCTGCGAGCAGCCCGCGTTATCGTTGTGCATTTGTATATTTTTTAAAATTTTAGTTGCAGTTGAAAAAAATATATTATAATTCTCATACAAGTCGAGAAAGGGACAGTTTCTTCTAATTCAGTACAAAGTGTGAGCAGGGTTACCATGTGCAAGTTGATTTTTTTTATAAAATTTTAGTCGCTGTAAAATCGCACTAAGATTGTTAACGACTTTTCTTAAGGGACCATACCTCTAAGTGCAGTGGTTAACGTGGGCAGTTGCCTCGGAGACCAGCTCGAGATGTGGAAAAAGCTCCCCATTCGGGACTCGGCCTTCGGCCTCGTTAGTGACTCTCCTAAGGAATGTAAACGCGTAACACCCCATTCGTAAGTGACTAACACGGCTCGGCCTACGGCCTCGCGGAGGCCACGCTCGGCCTTCGGCCTCGCGGGCCGAAAGCTCGGCCTTCGGCCTCGCAGGTTTAAAGCTCGGCCTGCGGCCTCGCAACCGTGGCGTTGTATCGTCAGCGAAAATCCCCATCCAGTAAATAAAAAGATTTAAAAATTCTCATGCAAGTCGAACAACTGACAGATACTTTTAGTTCCCGTGAGCGGTTGCATCAAAGACCAGCTCAAGATGTGGTAAAAACTCCCCATGCTGAACTCGGCCTTCGGCCTCGTTAGTGACTCTCCTAAGGATTGTAAATGCGTAACACCCCATTCGGAACTCGGCCTTCGGCCTCGTAAGTGACTAACACGGCTCGGCCTACGGCCTCGCGGAGGCCACGCTCGGCCTTCGGCCTCGCGGGCCGAAAGCTCGGCCTTCGGCCTCGCCCTCGAAGCTCGGCCTTCGGCCTCGCAGGTTTGAAGCTCGGCCTGCGGCCTCGCAAATAAGAAGTGGTTTCGCCATCAAAAATCCCCATCCAGTAAAAAAAAAACAAATGACGTCATCCAAAAAATTTTTTCATATTCAAAATCAGGGACCCCCAATCTCCCTAAATACTAAATTTCAGCCAGATCAGAGCAACTTGGATTTTGGTATCCGGGTCGAAGGACCAATTTTTAATTTTTGACAGAAACCTCAAATTTCCCTACAAACCCTCTATAACATTTGTTTGAACCCCCCATACCCACCTATAACGGTTCCGGAGTTGCGGTCGTTTTAAATTTGTATGGGAGAACCTCTTTTTTGTTTGGGAGGGTAATTTTTTTTCAACTTTCCAAAAGGGTCCCAGGGTTTTAGTCATTTTTAGTTTTAGCACTTACCCCCCATCGATTATGGTTTCCGAGATCCGTACACCAGTTCCATCAAGGAAACCAAAAATGACACTTTTCGGATTTTTCTGGTGGTCATAGGAACCTCCTCTACACTTTTCCCCTACATCACAAACACCCCCCATCGCTCCTTCTAGGAGAACAATGATGTCAATGAGTGAGTGAGTCAGTGGTAATCGAACTTTATATAATATAACTAGGTGTTGGGTGGTGCGCGGGCTGCGAGCAGCCCGCGTTATCGATGTGCATTTGTATTGTTATCAAAATTTTAGTTGCAGTTTAAAAAATATACATAAAATTCTCATACAAGTCGAGTAAGTGACAGTTTCTTCTAGTTCAGTACAAAGTGTGGGCAGGGTTACCATGTGCAAGTTGATTTTTTCGATAAAATTTAAGTCGATGTAAAATCGCCCCAAGATTGTAATCGAGTTTTGTTAAGGGACCATACCTCTAAGTGCAGTGGTTAACGTGGGCCGTTGCCTCGGAGACCAGCTCGAGATGTGGAAAAAGCTCCCCATTCGGGACTCGGCCTTCGGCCTCGTTAGTGACTCTCCTAAGGAATGTAAACGCGTAACACCCCTTTCGTAAGTGACTAACACGGCTCGGCCTACGGCCTCGCGGAGGCCACGCTCGGCCTTCGGCCTTGCGGGCCGAAAGCTCGGCCTTCGGCCTCACAGGTTTGAAGCTCGGCCTGCGGCCTCGCAACCGTAGCGTTGTATCGTCAGCGAAAATCCCCATCCAGTAAATAAAAAGATTTAAAAATTTCCATGCAAGTCGAACAACTGACAGATACTTTTAGTTCCCGTGAGCGGTTGCATCAAAGACCAGCTCGAGATGTGGTAAAAACTCCCCATTCTGAACTCGGCCTTCGGCCTCGTTAGTGACTCTCCTAAGGAATGTAAATGCGTAACACCCCATTCGGAACTCGGCCTTCGGCCTCGTAAGTGACTAACACGGCTCGGCCTACGGCCTCGCGGAGGCCACGCTCGGCCTTCGGCCTCGCGGGCCGAAAGCTCGGCCTTCGGCCTCGCCCTGGAAGCTCGGCCTTCGGCCTCGCAGGTTTGAAGCTCGGCCTGCGGCCTCGCAGCCGTGGCGTTGTATCGCCAGCGAAAATCCCCATCCAGTAAAAAAAAAAAAAAATGACGTCATCCAAAAATTTTTTTTATATTTAGAATCAGGGACCCCCAATCTCCCTAAATACCAAATTTCAGCCAGATCAGACAAACTTGGATTTTGGTATCCGGGTCGAAGGACCAATTTGCAATTTTTGACTAAAACTTCAAATTCTCCTACAAACTCTCTATAATATTTGTTTGAACCCCCCATACCCACCTATAACGGTTCCGGAGCTGCGGTCGTTTTAAATTTGTATGGGAGAACCTCTTTTTTGTTAGGGAGGGTAATTTTTTTTCAACTTTCCAAAAGGGTCCCAAGGTTTTAGTCATTTTTAGTTCTGACACATACCCCCTATCGATTATAGTTTCCGAGATCCCTACACCAGTTCCATCAAGGAAACCAAAAATGGCAATTTTCGGATTTTTCTGGAGGTCACGGGAACTTCCTCTACACTTTTCCCCTACACCACAAACACCCCCCATAGCTCCTTCTAGGAGAACAATTCTGTCAATCAGTGAGTGAGTGAGTGAGTGAGTGAATCAGTGGTAATCGAGCTTTATATATATAATAACTAGATGTTCGGTGGTGCGCGGGCTGCGAGCAGCCCGCGTTATCGATGTGCATTAGTAATATTTATCAATATTTGTAGTTGCAGTTTATAAAAATATATATAAAATTCTCATTCAAGTCGAGTAAGTGACAGTTTCTTCTAGTTCAGTACAAGGTGTCGGCAGGGTTACCATGTGCAAGTTGATTTTTTTGATAAAATTTTAGTCACTGTAAGATCGCACCAAGATTGTTAACGACTTTTGTTAAGGAACCATACCTCTAAGTGCAGTGGTTGACGTAGGCCGTTGCCTCGGAGACCAGCTCGAGATGTGGAAAAAACCCCCCATTCGGGACTCGGCCTTCGGCCTCGTTAGCGACTCACCTGAGGGACGTTAATTCGTTACACCCCATTCGGAACTCGGCCTTTGGCCTCGTAAGTGACTAACACGGCTCGGCCTACGGCCTCGCGGAGGCCACGCTCGGCCTTCGGCCTCGCGGGCCGAAAGCTCGGCCTTCGGCCTCGCAGGTTTGAAGCTCGGCCTGCGGCCTCGCAACCGTGGCGTTGTATCGCCAGCGAAAATCCCCATCCAGTAAATAAAAAGATTTAAAAATTCTCATGCAAGTCGAACAACTGACAGATACTTTTAGTTCCCGTGAGCGGTTGCATCAAAGACCAGCTCGAGATGTGGAAAAAAAACTCCCCATTCAGGACTCGGCCTTCGGCCTCGTAAGTGACTCTCCTAAGGAATGTAAATGCGTAACACCCCATTCGGAACTCGGCCTTCGGCCTCGTAAGTGACTAACACGGCTCGGCCTGCGGCCTCGCGGAGGCCACGCTCGGCCTTCGGCCTCGCGGGCCGAAAGCTCGGCCTTCGGCCTCGCCCTGGAAGCTCGGCCTTCGGCCTCGCAGGTTTGAAGCTCGGCCTGCGGCCTCGCAAATAAGAAGTGGTTTCGCCTTCAAAAATCCCCATCCAGTAAAAAAAAAACAAATGACGTCATCAAAAATTTTTTTTTATATTTGGAATCAGGGACCCCCAATCTCCCTAAATACTAAATTTCAGCCAGATCGGAGCAACTTGGATTTTGGTATCCGGGTCGAAGGACCAATTTTTAATTTTCGACTAAAACCTCAAATTCTCCTACAAACCCTCTATAACATTTGTTCGAACCCCCCATACCCACCTATAACGGTTCCGGAGTTGCGGTCGTTTTAAATTTGTATGGGAGAACCTCTTTTTTGTTCGGGAGGGTAATTTCTTTTCATTTTTCCAAAAAGGTCCCAGGGTTTTAGTCATTTTTAGTTTTGACACCTACCCCCCATCGATTATGGTTTCCGAGATCCGTACACCAGTTCCATCAAGGAAACCAAAAATGACACTTTTCGGATTTTTCTGGTGGTCATGGGAACTTCCTCTACACTTTTCCCCTACACCACAAACACCCCCCATCGCTCCTTCTGGGAGAACAATGATGTCAATGAGTGAGTCAGTCAGTCAGTGAGTGGTAATCGAGCTTTATATAATATAACTAGTATTTCGGGTGGTGCGCGGGCTGCGAGCAGCCCGCGTTATCGATGTGCATTAGTATTATTAACAAAAATGTCATTGCAGTTAAAAAAAATATATAAAATTCTCATACAAGTCGAGTAAGTGACAGTTTCTTCTAGTTCAGTACAAAGTGTGAGCAGGGTTACCATGTGCAAGTTGATTTTTTTGATAAAATTTTAGTCGCTGTAAAATCGCACCAAGATTGTAAACGACTTTTGTTAAGGGACCATACCTCTAAGTGCAGTGGTTAACGTGGGCCGTTGCCTCGGAGACCAGCTCGAGATGTGGAAAAAAAACTCCCCATTCGGGACTCGGCCTTCGGCCTCGTTGGTGACTCTCCTAAGGAATGTAAATGCGTAACACCCCATTCGGAACTCGGCCTACGGCCTCGCGGAGGCCACGCTCGGCCTTCGGCCTCGCGGGCCGAAAGCTCGGCCTTCGGCCTCGCAGGTTTGAAGCTCGGCCTGCGGCCTCGCAACCGTGGCGTTGTATCGCCAGCGAAAATCCCCATCCAGTAAATAAAAAGATTTAAAAATTCTCATGCAAGTCGAACAACTGACAGATACTTTTAGTTCCCGTGAGCGGTTGCATCAAAGACCAGCTCAAGATGTGGGAAAAACCCCCCATTCGGGACTCGGCCTTCGGCCTCGTTAGTGACTCTCCTAAAGAATGTAAATGCGTAACACCCCATTCGGAACTCGGCCTTCGGCCTCGTAAGTGACTAACACGGCTCGGCCTGCGGCCTCGCGGAGGCCACGCTCGGCCTTCGGCCTCGCGGGCCGAAAGCTCGGCCTTCGGCCTCGCCCTGGAAGCTCGGCCTTCGGCCTCGCAGGTTTGAAGCTCGGCCTGCGGCCTCGCAAATAAGAAGTGGTTTCGCCATCAAAAATCCCCATCCAGTAAAAAAAAAAACAAATGACGTCATCCAAAAAATTTTTTCATATTTGGAATCAGGGACCCCCAATCTCCCTAAATACCAAATTTCAGCCAGATCAGACAAACTTGGATTTTGGTATCCGGGTCGAAGGACCAATTTGCAATTTTTGACTAAAAACCCAAATTCTCCTACAAACCCTCTATAACATTTGTTCAAACCCCCCATACCCACCTATAACGGTTTCGGAGTTGCGGTCGTTTTAAATTTGTATGGGAGAACCTCTTTTTTGTTCGGGAGGGTAATTTTTTTTCAACTCTCCAAAAAGGTCCCAGGGTTTTAGTCATTTTTAGTTTTGACACCTACCCCCCATCGATTATGGTTTCCGAGATCCGTACACCAGTTCCATCAAGGAAACCAAAAATGACACTTTTCGGATTTTTCTGGTGGTCATAGAAACCTCCTCTACACTTTTCCCCTACATCACAAACACCTCCCATCGCTCCTTCTAGGAGAACAATGATGTCAATCAGTCAGTCAGTCAGTCAGTCAGTCAGTGAGTGGTAATCGAACTTTATATAATATAACTAGGTGTTGGGTGGTGCGCGGGCTGCGAGCAGCCCGCGTTATCGATGTGCATTAGTAATATTTATCAAGATTCTTAGTTGCAGTTTATAAAAATATATAAAATTCTCATACAAGTCGAGTAAGTGACAGTTTCTTCTAGTTCAGTACAAAGTGTCGGCAGGGTTACCATGTGCAAGTTGATTTTTTGATAAAATTTTAGTCGCTGTAAGATCGCACCAACATTGTAAACGACCTTTGTTAAGGAACCATACCTCTAAGTGCAGTGGTTGACGTGGGCCGTTGCCTCGGAGACCAGCTCGAGATGTGGAAAAAACCCCCCATTCGGGACTCGGCCTTCGGCCTCGTTAGCGACTCACCTGAGGGACGTTAATTCGTTACACCCCATTCGGAACTCGGCCTTCGGCCTCGTAAGTGACTAACACGGCTCGGCCTACGGCCTCGCGGAGGCCACGCTCGGCCTTCGGCCTCGCGGGCCGAAAGCTCGGCCTTCGGCCTCGCCCTGGAAGCTCGGCCTTCGGCCTCGCAGGTTTGAAGCTCGGCCTGCGGCCTCGCAGCCGTGGCGTTGTATCGCCAGCGAAAATCCCCATCCAGTAAAAAAAAAAAAAATGACGTCATCCAAAAATTTTTTTTATATTTAGAATCAGGGACCCCCAATCTCCCTAAATACCAAATTTCAGCCAGATCAGACAAACTTGGATTTTGGTATCCGGGTCGAAGGACCAATTTTTTATTTTTGACAAAAACCCCATATTCCCCTACAAACCCTCTATAATATTTGTTTGAAACCCCCATACCCACCTATAACGGTTTCGGAGCTGCAGTCGTTTTAAATTTGTATGGGAGAACCTCTTTTTTGTTTGGGAGGGTAAATTTTTTTCAACTTTCCAAAAAGGTCCCAGGGTTTTAGCCATTTTTAGTTTTGGCACCTACCCCCCATCTATTATAGTTTCCGAGATCCCTACACCAGTTCCACGAAGGAAACCAAAAATGGCACTTTTCGGATTTTTCTGGAGGTCACAGGAACCTCCTCTCCACTTTTCCCCTACATTACAGACACCCCCCATAGCTCCTTCTAGGAGAACAATTATGTCAATCAGTCAGTGAGTGAGTGAGTCAGTCAGTGGTAATCGAGCTTTATATATATAATAACTAGTATTTCGGGTGGTGCGCGGGCTGCGAGCAGCCCGCGTTATCGATGTGCATTAGTATTTATTTCATGATTGTAATTGCGGTTGAAAAAATATATAAAATTCTCATACAAGTCGAGTAAGTGACAGTTTCTTCTAGTTCAGAACAAAGTGTGAGCAGGGTTACCATGTGCAAGTTGATTTTTTTGAAAAAATTTTAGTCGCTGTAAAATCGCACCAAGATTGTAAACGACATTTGTTAAGGGTTCATACCTCTAAGTGCAGTGGTTAACGTGGGCAGTTGCCTCGGAGACCAGCTCGAGATGTGGAAAAAAAATCCCCATTCGGGACTCGGCCTTCGGCCTCGTTAGTGACTCTCCTAAGGAATGTAAACGCATAACACCCCATTCGTAAGTGACTAACACGGCTCGGCCTACGGCCTTGCGGAGGCCACGCTCGGCCTTCGGCCTCGCGGGCCGAAAGCTCGGCCTTCGGCCTCGCAGGTTTGAAGCTCGGCCTGCGGCCTCGCAACCGTGGCGTTGTATCGCTAGCGAAAATCCCCATCCAGTAAATAAAAAGATTTAAAAATTCTCATGCAAGTCGAACAACTGACAGATACTTTTAGTTCCCGTGTGCGGTTGCATCAAAGACCAGCTCGAGATGTGAAAAAAAACTCCCCATTCGGGACTCGGCCTTCGGCCTCGTTAGTGACTCTCCTAAGGAATGTAAATGCGTAACACCCCATTCAGAACTCGGCCTTCGGCCTCGTAAGTGACTAACACGGCTCGGCCTGCGGCCTCGCGGAGGCCACGCTCGGCCTTCGGCCTCGCGGGCCGAAAGCTCGGCCTTCGGCCTCGCCCTGGAAGCTCGGCCTTCGGCCTCGCAGGTTTGAAGCTCGGCCTGCGGCCTCGCAAATGAGAAGTGGTTTCGCCATCAAATATCCCCATCCAGTAAAAAAAAAACAAATGACGTAATCCAAAAATTTTTTTCATATTTGGAATCAGGGACCCCCAATCTCCCTAAATACCAAATTTCAGCCAGATCGGAGCAACTTGGATTTTGGTATCCGGGTCGAAGGACCAATTTTTAATTTTTGACAGAAGCCTCAAATTCCCCTACAAACCCTCTATAACATTTGCTTGAACCCCCCATACCCACCTATAACGGTTCCGGAGTTGCGGTCGTTTTAAATTTGTATGGGAGAACCTCTTTTTTGTTTGGGAGGGTAATTTTTTTTCAATTTTCCAAAAGGGTCCCAGGGTTTTAGTCATTTTTAGTTTTGGCACCTACCCCCCATCGATTATGGTTTCCGAGATCCGTACACCAGTTCCATCAAGGAAACCAGAAATGACACTTTTCGGATTTTTCTGGTGGTCATAGGAACCTCCTCTACACTTTTCCCCTACACCACAAACACCCCCCATCGCTCCTTCTGGGAGAACAATGATGTCAATGAGTGAGTCAGTCAGTCAGTGAGTGGTAATCGAACTTTATATAATATAACTAGTATTTGGGTGGTGCGCGGGCTGCGAGCAGCCCGCGTTATCGATGTGCATTTGTATTTTTAATGAAAGTTTTAGTTGCAGTTGAAAAATTATATAAAATTTGCATACAAGTCGAGTAAGTGACAGTTTCTTCTAGTTCAGTACTAAGTGTGAGCAGGGTTACCATGTGTAAGTTGATTTTTTTGATAAAATTTTAGTCGCTGTAAAATCGCACCAAGATTGTAAACGACTTTTGTTAAGGGACCATACCTCTAAGTGCAGTGGTTAACGTGGGCCGTTGCCTCGGAGACCAGCTCAAGATGTGGAAAAAGCTCCCCATTCGGGACTCGGCCTTCGGCCTCGTTAGTGACTCTCCTAAGGAATGTAAACGCGTAACACCCCATTCGTAAGTGACTAACACGGCTCGGCCTACGGCCTCGCGGAGGCCACGCTCGGCCTTCGGCCTCGCGGGCCGAACGCTCGACCTTCGGCCTCGCAGGTTTGAAGCTCGGCCTGCGGCCTCGCAACCGTGGCGTTGTATCGCCAGCGAAAATCCCCATCCAGTAAATAAAAAGATTTAAAAAATCTCATGCAAGTCGAACAACTGACAGATACTTTTAGTTCCCGTGAGCGGTTGCATCAAAGACCAGCTCGAGATGTGGTAAAAACTCCCCATGCTGAACTCGGCCTTCGGCCTCGTTAGTGACTCTCCTAAGGAATGTAAATGCGTAACACCCCATTCGGAACTCGGCCTTCGGCCTCGTAAGTGACTAACACGGCTCGGCCTACGGCCTCGCGGAGGCCACGCTCGGCCTTCGGCCTCGCGGGCCGAAAGCTCGGCCTTCGGCCTCGCCCTCGAAGCTCGGCCTTCGGCCTCGCAGGTTTGAAGCTCGGCCTGCGGCCTCGCAAATAAGAAGTGGTTTTGCCATCAAAAATCCCCCTCCAGTAAAAAAAAAACAAATGACGTCATCCAAAAAATTTTTTCATATTTGGAATCAGGGACCCCCAATCTCCCTAAATACCAAATTTCAGAGAAATCGGAACAACTTGAATTTTGGTATCCGGGTCGAAGGACCAATTTTCAATTTTCGACTAAAACCCCAAATTCTCCTACAAACCCTCTATAACATTTGTTCAAACCCCCCGTACCCACCTATAACGGTTCCGGAGTTGCGGTCGTTTTAAATTTGTATGGGAGAACCTCTTTTTTGTTCGGGAGGGTAATTTTTTTTCAACTTTCCAAAAGGTTCCCAGGGTTTTAGTCATTTTTAGTTTTGGCACCTACCCCCCATCGATTATGGTTTCTGAGATCCGTACACCAGTTCCATCAAGGAAACCAAAAATGACACTTTTCGGATTTTTCTTGTGGTCACAGGAACCTCCTCTACACTTTTCCCCTACACCACAAACACCTCCCATCGCTCCTTCTGGGAGAACAATGATGTCAATGAGTCAGTGAGTGAGTCAGTGAGTGGTAATCGAGCTTTATATAATATAACTAGTATTTCGGGTGGTGCGCGGGCTGCGAGCAGCCCGCGTTATCGATGTGCATTTGTTTTTATTTCAAGATTGTAATTGCAGTATATAAAAATATATAAAATCCTCATACAAGTCGAGTAGGTGACAGTTTCTTCTAGTTCAGTACAAAGTGTGAGCAGGGTTACCATGTGCAAGTTGTTTTTTTTTTTATAAAATTTTAGTCGCTGTAAAATCGCACCAAGATTGTAAACGACTTTTGTAAAGGGACCATACCTCTAAGTGCAGTGGTTAACGTGGGCCGTTGCCTCGGAGACCAGCTCGATATGTGAAAAAACTCCCCGTTCGGGACTCGGCCTTCGGCCTCGTTAGTGACTCTCCAAAGGAATGTAAACGCGTAACACCCCATTCGTAAGTAACAAACACGGCTCGGCCTACGGCCTCGCGGAGGCCAAGCTCGGCCTTCGGCCTCGCGGGCCGAAAGCTCGGCCTTCGGCCTCGCAGGTTTGAAGCTCGGCCTGCGGCCTCGCAACCGTGGCGACGTATCGCCAGCGAAAATTCCCATCCAGTAAATAAAAAGATTTAAAAATTCTCATGCAAGTCGAACAACTGACAGATACTTTTAGTTCCCGTGAGCGGTTGCATCAAAGACCAGCTCGAGATGTGGACAAAAAACTCCCCATCCGGGACTCGGCCTTCGGCCTCGTAAGTGACTCTCCTAAAGAATGTAAATGCGTAACACCCCATTCGGAACTCGGCCTTCGGCCTCGTAAGTGACTAACACGGCTCGGCCTGCGGCCTCGCGGAGGCCACGCTCGGCCTCCGGCCTCGCGGGCCGAAAGCTCGGCCTTCGGCCTCGCCCTTGAAGCTCGGCCTTCGGCCTCGCAGGTTTGAAGCTCGGCCTGCGGCCTCGCAAATAAGAAGTGGTTTCGCCATCAAAAATCCCCATCCAGTAAAAAAAAAACAAATGACGTCATCCAAAAAATTTTTTCATATTTGGAATCAGGGACCCCAAATCTCCCTAAATACCAAATTACAGCCAAATCGGAGCAACTTAGATTTTGGTATCCGGGTCGAAGGACCAATTTTCAATTTTCGACTGAAACCCCAAATTCTCCTACAAAGCCTCTATAACATTTGTTCAAACCCCCCATACCCACCTATAACGGTTCGGGAGCTGCGGTCGTTTTAAATTTGTATGGGAGAACCTCTTTTTTGTTCAAGAGGGTAATTTTTTTTCATTTTTCCAAAAAGGTCCCAGGGTTTTAGTCATTTTTAGTTTTGACACCTACCCCCCATCGATTATGGTTTCCGAGATCCGTACACCAGTTCCATCAAGGAAACCAAAAATGACACTTTTCGGATTTTTCTGGTGGTCATAGGAACCTCCTCTACACTTTTCCCCTACATCACAAATACCCCCCATCGCTCCTTCTAGGAGAACAATGATGTCAATGAGTGAGTCAGTCAGTCAGTGAGTGGTAATCGAACTTTATATAATATAACTAGTATTTCGGGTGGTGCGCGGGCTGCGAGCAGCCCGCGTTATCGATGTGCATTAGTAATATTTATCAAGATTTGTAGTTGCAGTTAAAAAAATATATAAAATTCTCATACAAGTCGAGTAAGTGACAGTTTCTTCTAGTTCAGTACAAAGTGTGGGCAGGGTTACCATGTGCAAGTTGATTTTTTTGATAAAATTTTAGTCGCTGTAAAATCGCACCAAGATTGTAAACGACTTTTGTTAAGGGACCATACCTCTAAGTGCAGTGGTTAACGTGGGCAGTTGCCTCGGAGACCAGCTCGAGATGTGGAAAAAAAACTCCCCATTCGGGACTCGGCCTTCGGCCTCGTTAGTGACTCTCCTAAGGAATGTAAACACGTAAAACCCCATTCGTAAGTGACTAAAACGGCTCGGCCTACGGCCTCGCGGAGGCCACGCTCGGCCTTCGGCCTCGCGGGCCGAAAGCTCGGCCTCCGGCCTCGCAGGTTTGAAGCTCGGCCTGCGGCCTCGCAACCGTGGCGTTGTATCGGCAGCGAAAATCCCCATCCAGTATATAAATGATTTAAAAATTCTCATGCAAGTCGAACAACTGACAGATACTTTTGGTTCCCGTGAGCGGTTGCATCAAAAACCAACTCGAGATGTGACAAAAAAACTCCCCATTCAGGACTCGGCCTTCGGCCTCGTTAGTGACTCTCCTAAGGAATGTAAATGCGTAACACCCCATTCGGAACTCGGCCTTCGGCCTCGTAAGTGACTAACACGGCTCGGCCTACGGCCTCGCGGAGGCCACGCTCGGCCTTCGGCCTCGCGGGCCGAAAGCTCGGCCTTCGGCCTCGCCCTCGAAGCTCGGCCTTCGGCCTCGCAGGTTTGAAGCTCGGCCTGCGGCCTCGCAAATAAGAAGTGGTTTCGCCATCAAAAATCCCCATCCAGTAAAAAAAAAACAAATGACGTCATCCAAAAAATTTTTTAATATTTGGAATCAGGGACCCCCAATCTCCCTAAATACCAAATTTCAGCCAGATCGGAGCAACTTGGATTTTGGTATCCGGGTCGAAGGACCAATTTTCAATTTTCGACTAAAACCCCAAATTCTCCTACAAACCCTCTATAACATTTGTTCAAACCCCCCATACCCACCTATAACGGTTCGGAAGCTGCGGTCGTTTTAAATTTGTATGGGAGAACCTCTTTTTTGTTCGGGAGGGTAATTTTTTTCCAACTTTCCAAAAAGGTCCCAGGGTTTTAGTCATTTTTAGTTTTGACAACTACCCCCCATCGATTATGGTTTCCGAGATCCGTACACCAGTTCCATCAAGGAAACCAAAAATGACACTTTTCGGATTTTTCTGGTGGTCATAGGAACCTCCTCTACACTTTTCCCCTACACCACAAACACCCCCCATCGCTCCTTCTGGGAGAACAATGATGTCAATGAGTCAGTGAGTGAGTGAGTGGTAATCGAACTTTATATAATATAACTAGTATTTCGGGTGGTGCGCGGGCTGCGAGCAGCCCGCGTTATCGATGTGCATTAGAAATATTTATCAAACTGGTAATTGCAGTTAAAAAAAAATATATAAAATTCTCATACAAGTCGAGTAAGTGACAGTTTCTTCAAGTTCAGTACAAAGCGTGAACAGAGTTACCATGTGCAAGTTGATTTTTTTGATAAAATTTTAGTCGCTGTAAAATCGCCCCAAGATTGTAATCGAGGTTTGTTAAGGGACCATACCTCTAAGTGCAGTGGTTAACGTGGGCCGTTGCCTCGGAGACCAGCTCGAGATGTGGAAAAAAAACTCCCCATTGGGGACTCGGCCTTCGGCCTCGTTAGTGACTCTCCTAAGGAATGTAAACGCGTAACACCCCATTCGGAAGTGACTAACACGGCTCGGCCTACGGCCTCGCGGAGGCCACGCTCGGCCTTCGGCCTCGCGGGCCGAAAGCTCGGCCTTCGGCCTCGCAGGTTTGAAGCTCGGCCTGCGGCCTCGCAACCGTGGCGTTGTATCGCCAGCGAAAATCCCCATTCAGTAAATAAAAAGATTTAAAAATTCTCATGCAAGTCGAACAACTGACAGATACTTTTAAATCCCGTGAGCGGTTGCATCAAAGACCAGCTCGAGATGTGGAAAAAAAACTTCCCATTCGGGACTCGGCCTTCGGCCTCGTTAGTGACTCTCCTAAGGAATGTAAATGCGTAGCACCCCATTCGGAACTCGGCCTTCGGCCTCGTAAGTGACTAACACGGCTCGGCCTGCGGCCTCGCGGAGGCCACGCTCGGCCTTCGGCCTCGCGGGCCGAAAGCTCGGCCTTCGGCCTCGCCCTCGAAGCTCGGCCTTCGGCCTCGCAGGTTTGAAGCTCGGCCTGCGGCCTCGCAAATAAGAAGTGGTTTCGCCATCAAAAATCCCCATCCAGTAAAAAAAAAAAAAAATGACGTCATCAAAAAATTTTTTTCATATTTGGAATCAGGGACCCCCAATCTCCCTAAATACCAAATTTCAGCGAAATCGGAACAACTTGGATTTTGGTATCCGGGTCGAAGGACCAATTTTCAATTTTCGACTAAAACCCCAAATTCTCCTACAAGCCCTCTATAACATTTGTTCAAACCCCCCATACCCACCTATAACGGTTCGGGAGCTGCGGTCGTTTTAAATTTGTATGGGAGAACCTCTTTTTTGTTCGGGAGGGTAATTTTTTTTCAACTTTCCAAAAAGGTCCCAGGGTTTTAGTCATTTTTAGTTTTGACACCTACCCCCCATCGATTATGGTTTCCGAGATCCTTACACCAGTTCCATCAAGGAAACCAAAAATGACACTTTTCGGATTTTTCTGGTGGTCATAGAAACCTTCTCTACACTTTTCCTCTACATCACAAACACCCCCCATCGCTCCTTCTGGGAGAACAATGATGTCAATGAGTGAGTCAGTGAGTCAGTCAGTGGTAATCGAACTTTATATAATATAACTAGGTGTTGGGTGGTGCGCGGGCTGCGAGCAGCCCGCGTTATCGATGTGCATTAGTAATATTTATCAAGATTCTTAGTTGCATAAAAATATATAAAATTCTCATACAAGTCGAGTAAGTGACAGTTTCTTCTAGTTCAGTACAAAGTGTCGGCAGGGTTACCATGTGCAAGTTGATTTTTTTGATAAAATTTTAGTCGCTGTAAGATCGCACCAAGATTGTAAACGACTTTTGTTAAGGAACCATACCTCTAAGTGCAGTGGTTGACGTGGGCCGTTGCCTCGGAGACCAGCTCGAGATGTGGAAAAACCCCCCCATTCGGGACTCGGCCTTCGGCCTCGTTAGCGACTCACCTGAGGGACGTTAATTCGTTACACCCCATTCGGAACTCGGCCTTCGGCCTCGTAAGTGACTAACACGGCTCGGCCTACGGCCTCGCGGAGGCCACGCTCGGCCTTCGGCCTCGCGGGCCGAAAGCTCGGCCTTCGGCCTCGCAGGTTTGAAGCTCGGCCTGCGGCCTCGCAACCGTGGCGTTGTATCGCCAGCAAAAATCCCCATCCAGTAAATAAAAATATTTAAAAATTCTCATGCAAGTCGAACAACTGACAGATACTTTTAGTTCCCGTGAGCGGTTGCATCAAAGACCAGCACGAGACGTGGAAATAAAACTCCCCATTCGGGACTCGGCCTTCGGCCTCGTTAGTGACTCTCCTAAGGAATGTAAATGCGTAACACCCCATTCGGAACTCGGCCTTCGGCCTCGTAAGTGACTAACACGGCTCGGCCTACGGCCTCGCGGAGGCCACGCTCGGCCTTCGGCCTCGCGGGCCGAAAGCTCGGCCTTCGGCCTCGCCCTCGAAGCTCGGCCTTCGGCCTCGCAGGTTTGAAGCTCGGCCTGCGGCCTCGCAGCCGTGGCGTTGTATCGCCAGCGAAAATCCCCATCCAGTAAAAAAAAAATCAAATGACGTCTCCAAAAAAATTTTTTCATATGTGGAATCAGGGACCCCCAATCTCCCTAAATACCAAATTTCAGCCAGATCGGAGCAACTTGGATTTTGGTATCCGGGTCGAAGGACCAATTTGCAATTTTTGACTAAAACCCCGAATTCTCCTACAAACCCACTACAATATTTGTTTGAACCCCCCATACCCACCTATAACGGTTTCGGAGCTGCAGTCGTTTTAAATTTGTATGGGAGAACCTCTTTTTTGTTTGGGAGGGTAAATTTTTTTCAACTTTCCAAAAAGGTCCCAGGGTTTTAGCCATTTTTAGTTTTGGCACCTACCCCCCATCTATTATAGTTTCCGAGATCCCTACACCAGTTCCACGAAGGAAACCAAAAAAGGCACTTTTCGGATTTTTCTGGAGGTCACAGGAACCTCCTCTCCACTTTTCCCCTACATTACAGACACCCCCCATAGCTCCTTCTAGGAGAACAATTATGTCAATCAGTCAGTCAGTCAGTGAGTGAGTCAGTGGTAATCGAGCTTTATATATATAACTAGTATTTCGGGTGGTGCGCGGGCTGCGAGCAGCCCGCGTTATCGATGTGCATTAGTAATATTTATCAAGATTTGTAGTTGCAGTTAAAAAATATTTAAAATTCTCATACAAGTCGAGTAGGTGACAGTTTCTTCTAGTTCAGTACAAAGTGTGAGCAGGGTTACCATGTGAAAGTTGATTTTTTTGATAAAATTTTAGTCGCTGTAAAATCGCACCAAGATTGTAAACGACTTTTGTTAAGGGACCATACCTCTAAGTGCAGTGGTTAACGTGGGCAGTTGCCTCGGAGACCAGCTCGAGATGTGGAAAAAAAACTCCCCATTCGGGACTCGGCCTTCGGCCTCGTTAGTGACTCTCCTAAGGAATGTAAACGCGTAACACCCCATTCGTAAGTGACTAACACGGCTCGGCCTACGGCCTCGCGGAGGCCACGCTCGGCCTTCGGCCTCGCGGGCCGAAAGCTCGGCCTTCGGCCTCGCAGTTTTAAAGCTCGGCCTGCGGCCTCGCAGCCGTGGCGTTGTATCGCCAGCGAAAATCCCCATCCAGTAAATAAAAAGATTTAAAAATTTCCATGCAAGTCGAACAACTGACAGATACTTTTAGTTCCCGTGAGCGGTTGCATCAAAGACCAGCTCGAGATGTGGTAAAAACTCCCCATGCTGAACTCGGCCTTCGGCCTCGTTAGTGACTCTCCTAAGGAATGTAAATGTGTAACACCCCATTCGGAACTCGGCCTTCGGCCTCGTAAGTGACTAACACGGCTCGGCCTACGGCCTCGCGGAGGCCACGCTCGGCCTTCGGCCTCGCGGGCCGAAAGCTCGGCCTTCGGCCTCGCCCTGGAAGCTCGGCCTTCGGCCTCGCAGGTTTGAAGCTCGGCCTGCGGCCTCGCAAATAAGAAGTGGTTTCGCCATCAAAAATCCCCATCCAGTAAAAAAAAAACAAATGACGTCATCCAAAAAATTTTTTCATATTTTGAATCAGGGACCCCCAATCTCCCTAAATACCAAATTTCAGCCAGATCGGAACAACTTGGATTTTGGTATCCGGGTCGAAGGACCAATTTTTAATTTTCGACTAAAACCCCAAATTCTCCTACAAACCCTCTATAACATTTGTTTAAACCCCCCATACCCACCTATAACGGTTTCGGAGTTGCGGTCGTTTTAAATTTGTATGGGAGAACCTCTTTTTTGTTCGGGAGGGTAATTTTTTTTCAACTCTCCAAAAAGGTCCCAGGGTTTTAGTCATTTTTAGTTTTGACACCTACCCCCCATCGATTATGGTTTCCGAGATCCGTACACCAGTTCCATCAAGGAAACCAAAAATGACACTTTTCGGATTTTTCTGGTGGTCATAGGAACATCCTCTACACTTTTCCCCTACATCACAAACACCTCCCATCGCTCCTTCTAGGAGAACAATGATGTCAATCAGTCAGTCAGTCAGTCAGTCAGTCAGTCAGTGAGTGGTAATCGAACTTTATATATTATAACTAGGTGTTCAGTGGTGCGCGGGCTGCGAGCAGCCCGCGTTATCGATGTGCATTAGTAACTTTTATCAAACTGGTAATTGCAGTTAAAAAAATATATAAAATTCTCATACAAATCGAGTAAGTGACAGTTTCTTCTAGTTCAGTACAAAGTGTGAGCAGGGTTACCATGTGCAAGTTGATTTTTTTGATAAAATTTTAGTTGCTGTAAAATCGCACCAAGATTGTAAACGACTTTTGTTAAGGGACCATACCTCTAAGTGCAGTGGTTAACGTGGGCAGTTGCCTCGGAGACCAGCTCGAGATGTGGAAAAAAAACTCCCCATTCGGGACTCGGCCTTCGGCCTCGTTAGCGACTCACCTGAGGGACGTTGATTCGTTACACCCCATTCGGAACTCGGCCTTCGGCCTCGTAAGTGACTAACACGGCTCGGCCTACGGCCTCGCGGAGGCCACGCTCGGCCTTCGGCCTCGCGGGCCGAAAGCTCGGCCTTCGGCCTCGCCCTCGAAGCTCGGCCTTCGGCCTCGCAGGTTTGAAGCTCGGCCTGCGGCCTCGCAGCCGTAGCGTTGTATCGCCAGCGAAAATCCCCATCCAGTAAAAAAAAAAAAAATGACGTCATCCAAAATTTTTTTTTATATTTGGAATCAGGGACTCCCAATGTTCCTAAATACCAAATTTCAGCCAGATCAGACAAATTTGGATTTTGGTATCCGGGTCGAAGGACCAATTTTTAATTTTTGACAGAAACCTCGAATTCCCCTACAAACCCTCTATAACATTTGTTCGATACCCCCATACCTACCTATAACGGTTCCGGAGTTGCGATCGTTTTAATTTTGTATGGGAGAACCTCTTTTTTGTTCGGGAGGGTAATTTTTTTTCAACTTTTTAAAAGGATCCCAGGGTTTTAGTCATTTTTAGTTTTGACACCTACCCCCCATCGATTATAGTTTCCGAGATCCCTACACCAGTTCCATGATGGAAACCAAAAATGACACTTTTCGGATTTTTCTGGAGGTCACGGGAACTTTCTCTACACTTTTTCCCTACATCACAAACACCCCCCATAGCTCCTTCTAGGAGAACAATTATGTCAATCAGTCAGTCAGTCAGTGAGTGAGTCAGTGGTAATCGAGCTTTATATATATACTAGGTGTTGGGTGGTGCGCGGGCTGCGAGCAGCCCGCGTTATCGATGTGCATTTGTATTTTTAATTAAAGTTTTAGTTGCAGTTTATAAATTATATAAAATTGTCATACAAGTCGAGTAAGTGACAGTTTCTTCTAGTTTAGTACAAAGTGAGGGCAGTGTTACCATGTGCAAGTTGATTTTTTTGATAAAATTTTAGTCGCTGTAAAATCGCCCCAAGATTGTAATCGAGTTTTGTTAAGGGACCATACCTCTAAGTGCAGTGGTTAACGTGGGCAGTTGCCTCGGAGACCAGCTCGAGAAGTAAAAAAAAAACTCCCCATTTGGGACTCGGCCTTCGGCCTCGTTAGTGACTCTCCTAAGGAATGTAAATGCGTAACACCACATTCGGAACTCGGCCTTCGGCCTCGTAAGTGACTAACATGGCTCGGCCTACGGCCTCGCGGAGGCCACGCTCGGCCTTCGGCCTCGCGGGCCGAAAGCTCGGCCTTCGGCCTCGCCCTGGAAGCTCGGCCTTCGGCCTCGCAGGTTTGAAGCTCGGCCTGCGGCCTCGCAGCCGTGGCGTTGTATCGCCAGCGAAAATCCCTATCCAGTAAAAAAAAAAAATGACGTCATCCAAAAAGTTTTTTTATATTTAGAATCAGGGACCCCCAATCTCCCTAAATACTACATTTCAGCCAGATCAGACAAACTTGGATTTTGGTATCCGGGTCGAAGGACCAATTTGCAATTTTTGACTAAAATCCCAAATTCTCCTACAAACCCTCTATAATATTTGTTTGAACCTCCCATACCCACCTATAACGGTTTCGGAGCTGCAGTCGTTTTAAATTTGTATGGGAGAACCTCTTTTTTGTTTGGGAGGGTAATTTTTTTTCAACTTTTTAAAAGGATCTCAGGGTTTTAGTCATCTTTAGTTTTTGCACCTACCCCCTATCGATTATAGTTTCCGAGATCCCTACACCAGTTCCACGAAGGAAACCAAAAATGGCACTTTTCGGATTTTTCTGGAGGTCACGGGAACTTCCTCTACACTTTTAACCTACATCACAAACACCCCCCATAGCTCCTTCTAGGAGAACAATTATGTCAATCAGTCAGTCAGTCAGTGAGTGAGTCAGTGGTAATCGAGCTTTATATATATAACTAGTATTTGGGTGGCGCGCGGGCTGCGAGCAGCCCGCGTTATCGATGTGCATTAGTATTATTAACAAAAATGTCGTTGCAGTTGCTAAAAAGATATAAAATTCTCATGCAAATCGAATAACTCACAGTTTCATCTATTTCAGTAGAAAGTGTGAGCAGGGTTACCATGTGCAAGTTGATTTTTTTAATTAAATTTTAGTCGCGGTAAAACCGGACCAAGATTTAAACGACTTTTGTTAAAGGACTCCACCTCTAAGTGCAGTGGTTAACGTGGGCAGTTGCCTCGGAGACCAGCTCGATATGTGAAAATACTCGTTATCCGGAACTCGGCCTTCGGCCTCGTTAGTGACTCCCATATGGTACGTTGAAGCGTTACACCTCATTCGAGCTCGGCCTTCGGCCTCGCAGATTTGAAGCTCGGCCTTCGGCCTCGCAGGTTTGAAGCTCGGCCTTCGGCCTCGCGGTGGTAAAGACAGCTTCTTCAAGTTCAGTACTAAATGAGAACAGCGTTACCATATGCAAGTTTATTATTTTCATTAAAATTTTAGTCGTGGTAAAATCGCACAAAGAATTTAAACGACTTTTGTTTAGGGACCCTACCTCTAATTGTAGTAAATAACGTGGGCAGTTGCATTGGAGACCAGCTCGAGATGTGGAAAAAACTCCCCATCCGGGACTCGGCCTTCGGCCTCGTTAGCGACTTCCATAGGATGCGTTAATGAGGTACACCCCATTCGGAACTCGGCCTTCGGCCTCGTAAGTTACTAACACGGCTCGGCCTACGGCCTCGCGGAGGCCACGCTCGGCCTTCGGCCTCGCGGGCCGAAAGCTCGGCCTCCGGCCTCGCAGGTTTGAAGCTCGGCCTGCGGCCTCGCGGTGTTTAAGGCTCGGCCTGCGGCCTCGCAAGTTACAAAGGGAATGTTTTTAAGCTGTTCCTAATGACGGCCAGCTCGGCCTTCGGCCTCGCAGGCCTACAGCTCGGCCTCCGGCCTCGCTAGGGTGGGGCTCGGCCTTCGGCCTCGCCTCCACAGCTCGGCCTGCGGCCTCGCTCGTTTGCAGCTCGGCCTACGGCCTCGCAAAGAGAATGTGGTTTTGCCACCAAAAATCCGCATCCAGTAAAAAAAAAACTAATGACGTCATCAAAAAACTTTTTTCATATTTCGAATCAGGGACCCCAAATCTCCCTAAATACCAAATTTCAGCCGGATCGAAGAAACTTGGATTTTTGTATCCGGTTCGAAGGACCAATTTGCAATTTTTGACAAAATCCCCAAATTTCCCTACAAACCCTCTATGACATTTGTTTGAACCCTCCATACCTATCTATAACGGTTTAGGAGTTGCGATCGTTTTAAATTTGTATGGGAGAACCTCTTTTTTAATAGGTAGGGTAATTTTATTCAACTTTTCAAAAGGGTCCCAGGGTTTTAGTCATTTTTAGTTTTGACACCTACCCCCCATCGCTTATGGTTTTCGAGATCCGTACACCAGTTCCATGATGGAAACCAAAAATGACACATTTCGGATTTTTCTGGAGGTCACGTGGGCACTCCCTATACAGTCCACTATATAATTTTAACCAAAAACCACTCCTTCTGGGAGAACAATTCTGTCAGTGAGTCAATCAGTGGTAGAGCAGCTTTATATATTATAACTAGTATTTCGGGTGGTGCGCGGGCTGCGAGCAGCCCGCGTTATCGATGTGCATTAGTATTATTAACAAAAATGTCATTGCAGTTAAAAAAAAATATATATAATTTTCATACAAGTCGAATCAATGACAGTTTCTTCTAAATCAGTACAAAGTGTGGCAGGGTTACCATGTGCAAGTTAATTTTTTTGATAAAATTTTAGTTGCTGTAAAATCGCACCAAGATTGTAAACGACTTTTGTTAAGGGACCATACCTCTAAGTGCAGTGGTTAACGTGGGCAGTTGCCTCGGAGACCAGCTCAAGATGTGGAAAAAAGACTCCCCATTCGGGACTCGGCCTTCGGCCTCGTTAGTGACTCTCCTAAGGAATGTAAACGCGTAACACCCCATTCGTAAGTGACTAAAACGGCTCGGCCTACGGCCTCGCGGAGGCCACGCTCGGCCTTCGGCCTCGCGGGCCAAGAGCTCGGCCTTCGGCCTCGCAGGTTTGAAGCTCGGCCTGCGGCCTCGCAACCGTGGCGTTGTATCGCCAGCGAAAATCCCCATCCAGTAAATTAAAAACTCTCATGCAAGTCGAACAACTGACAGATACTTTTAGTTCCCGTGAGCGGTTACATTGGAGACCAGCTCGAGATGTGGAAAAAACTTCCCATCCGGGACTCGGCCTTCGGCCTCGTTAGCGACTTCCATAGGATGCGTTAATGAGGTACACCCCATTCGGAACTCGGCCTTCGGCCTCGTAAGTTACTAACACGGCTCGGCCTACGGCCTCGCGGAGGCCACGCTCGGCCTTCGGCCTCGCGGGCCGAAAGCTTAGCCTCCGGCCTCGCAGGTTTGAAGCTCGGCCTTCGGCCTCGCGGTGTTTAAGGCTCGGCCTGCGGCCTCGCAAGTTACAAAGGGAATGTTTTTAAGCTGTTCCCAATGACGGCCAGCTCGGCCTTCGGCCTCGCAGGCCTACAGCTCGGCCTCCGGCCTCGCTAGGGTGGAGCTCGGCCTTCGGCCTCGCCTCCACAGCTCGGCCTGCGGCCTCGCTCGATTGCAGCTCGGCCTACGGCCTCGCAAAGAGAATGTGGTTTCGCCACCAAAAATCCGCATCCAGTAAAAAAAAAACAAATGACGTCATCAAAAAACTTTTTTCATATTTCGAATCAGGGACCCCAAAGCTCCCTAAATCCCAAATTTTAGCCGGATCGAAGCAACTTGGATTTTTGTATCCGGTTCGAAGGACCAATTTGCAATTTTTGACAAATTTCCCAAACTTCCCTACAAACCCTCTATGACATTTGTTCAAACCCCCCATACCTATCGATAACGGTTTAAGAGTTGCGTTCGTTTCAAATTTGTATGGGAGAACCTCTTTTTTGTTAGGGAGGGTAATTTTTTTTCAATTTTCCAAAAGGGTCCCAGGGTTTTAGTCATTTTTAGTTTTGACACCTACCACCCATCGATTATGGTTTTCGAGATCCCTACACCAGTTCCATCAAGGAAACCAAAAATGACACTTTTCGGATTTTTCCCTAAGTCACGTGGGCACTCTCTATACAGTCCACTATATAATTTTAACCCAAAAACACTCCTTCTGGGAGAACAATGATGTCAGTCAGTCAGTCAATCAGTGGTAGAGCAGCTTTATATATTATAATAATATATATATATATATATATATATAAATGTATTACGTCATTAATAAAATGTCAAATCTGAACAAAAAATAAATTAATGAACATAAAATAAAAATGGCAAATCTAAAGAAATCAAAATTCAAATCAAAGTACATCTATAAGTAAGTGTCAAATATTATAATGAAAATTTAACTTTTTATATCGCAGTACCTTCACAAAAACCTCGGATCGGGCAATCGGATATTATGTCATTCCAAGTGTCTGCAAACAAATCCAATTCTGGTTTGGCGCGCAGGAGGGCATCAAGCGCTGTAAGGGATCGCGGTATCGGGGATGTACTGTGCGCAACTGTCCTACACTCCGGAACAGCAAACAGTTCATGTTTCCTCCCCCGGAGGTGCTTATCGGGAACATACAAACGACATAGCCGATTACTCAGCTCTTGGGCATCAACTTCCCCATGGAGAATTTTACACATCATCGTTAACTGAGATAGGTAGGAAAAAGTAGGTATAATTCCCGGCGGATAATTGAAGTAGCGGGAAAACTGTAATCCACACGGATGAGACCGCGGGCGCAACTACTAAAGAATAATTGTATTGTAAATATATAAAAAGTACGTAAAATTACTTTTTAAATGATAATAATAAGAGAAGTTGAAACTACACACTAAGTGTGTGTTTCGGCTTAATTTTATGGCAACATGTCACAGAATGCCACCAAATCATATTTCGTTGTTTGTACAAATTGCCCGATAATCGGGCAAAACTTCTAATAACGGCAGCACCGAGCATTATTCTATCCACAGTTGGCTAAAAGACGCGTATCCAAAGCCATAATCCCATTTAAAAAAATAATTCTATCCACAGACGAAAGCAGATGAACTAAATTTAGTTGGTGTTTAGTTCTCTCCAAAATACTACCAAATTTAGATAGTTGAGTTAACAGAATAGCGTTGTGAAATCTCTAAACTAAAAACTTGATTTTAGTGAGCTAGTTTAGTTTAATGATTTTAATAAGAGAATCGGTACCACTGTAAAAGTAATTAATGTAATTTGCAATAGATATTCTTTTTATTTATTTTTCAGTATTTTTAAGACAAGACTAGGTGTATATTTAAAAATAATATAATGTACTTGGGACCAGTCTCAAGTAAGCTAGCTGCCCGGACGGGCACTCGAAAGTACCCTACCACCATGGACTAATTCGATAACGGTGTCACTTTCTCTGGGAGCTCGAGCCGTCGGTGGGGTTCGAACGGCGTCCGTCGGTCCGACGGCCGACGGCGACGCCCGACGCTCCGACAGCTGAGCGATTATCGTTTCAAGAAAAAGCGTATAAAAGTTAAATGTTGGTTTCATTTTCATTTTTCAGCTAAAATGGTCGATGCCTTTGGAACAGCGCGCCCTGTCGATACTGGTCCAGCGCCATCTACCCGACAGTATATCGTTCACCGCCGCGCCACTCACCCAGGATATCGTTCTGCGGCATCCAGGTGGACAACAATATATTGTCTGGGTTCCCAGGAAGCCGTTTCTCCTCCCATTTCCATATGACCCTTTGAGGCAATTCTGATAAAGCTCCGATTATAGCTTCTACTTTGTGTTTCGGTATCGTGTTTGCTTTCAGCATCGATCCGAAGCTGATGTAGATAACTCCGTGCTCAGATTCCTCGATGAACTTTTTGAGATCCTGAAACAAATACATGTGGTTCTGAATAGAAGAGCGGGTAGATTCACCAATGCATCGCTCCCATAGCGGTGCGACTACTGTTCCCTACCGCTCCCATAGCGGTGCAACTACTGTTCCCTACCGCTCCCATAGCGGTGCGACTACTGTTCCCTACCGCTCCCATAGCGGTGCGACTACTGTTCCCTACCGCTCCCATAGCGGTGCGACTACTGTTCCCTACCGCTCCCATAGCGGTGCGACTACTGTTCCCTACCGCTCCCATAGCGGTGCGACTACTGTTCCCTACCGCTCCCATAGCGGTGCGACTACTGTTCGGTAAACCTTCGTCGTATTGCACATCAATATAAGTGATTCGTCGTGCGTCATGCGTTCGATTGTACATTTGTTTTATCCAGATAAAATCAGCGGCAAACAAATGAATGTAGAAACACTTGTCTTCTGTTACTATATAATTAAATTTTATCGACTATTGCGTGATTTCTTTCACGTGAATAGATTAATATAATTATATCGGGTGAAATCGGCTAAATATTCGATTACTTATGAAACGATCAGATTTGTATTAGCTAAGTATAAGTTTTAGTAGATAATAGCGCACACTTAGACAAATATTTTTCTATCTTAAAGTTGTACCTATTTATTTATTTGATGGAAAACAAACAGCTTAATGAATAACTCTATAGAACATATACAGGACAGTACGCACGAGCGTACCGTTTTAATTTCCACATGAAAAAAATATGTTGGAATGCAGAGTGCAGACTATAATTATATATCTGTTTTGTTGATGTTTGCTTTGTTGTCACATTATTGATATGAGTAGCTATTTCAGACGATATTGCTAATGGCAAGTGAGGTAATTTTGCATGACCCGAATGTATATAGTTATTTGTTTGAGATCATTTTTGTCAGAAAAGAAGCTCTTCGTGATCCGACAGCTAGTACACGGTGGTACTGTATCTGCGGACAGGCGTGCAGCTAGTACACGGTGGGACTGTATCTGCGGACAGGCGTGCAGCTAGTACACAGTGGGACTGTATCTGCGGACAAGCGTGCAGCTAGTACACGGTGGGACTGTATCTGCGGACAGGCGTGCAGCTAGTACACAGTGGGACTGTATCTGCGGACAGGCGTGCAGCTAGTACACGGTGGGACTGTATCTGCGGACAGGCGTGCAGCTAGTACACGGTGGGACTGTATCTGCGGACAGGAGTGCAGCTAGTACACGGTGGGACTGTATCTGCGGACAGGCGTGCAGCTAGTACACGGTGGGACTGTATCTGCGGACAGGGGTGCAGCTAGTACACGGTGGGACTGTATCTGCGGACAGGCGTGCAGCTAGTACACGGTGGGACTGTATCTGCGGACAGGCGTGCAGCTAGTACACGGTGGTACTGTATCTGCGGACAGGAGTGCAGCTAGTACACGGTGGGACTGTATCTGCGGACAGGCGTGCAGCTAGTACACGGTGGGACTGTATCTGCGGACAGGCGTGCAGCTAGTACACGGTGGGACTGTATCTGCGGACAGGCGTGCAGCTAGTACACGGTGGGACTGTATCTGCAGACAGGCGTGCAGCTAGTACACGGTGGGACTGTATCTGCGGACAGGCGTGCAGCTAGTACACGGTGGGACTGTATCTGCGGACAGGCGTGCAGCTAGTACACGGTGGGACTGTATCTGCAGACAGGCGTGCAGCTAGTACACGGTGGGACTGTATCTGCGGACAGGCGTGCAGCTAGTACACGGTGGTACTGTATCTGCGTACAGCTAGTACCGTGCGACCGTGAACGTTTAGGTAACGTTCGATTTGAGCGAAGGGGCGCGCAGGGTGGACGATGCAGTGCATCATGTTCTACAATAATGAGGAACACATCAACATACCAATATCCACAAACAGCCCCGCGACACCACGTCCGACCATCGTAGTTAGGACACTAAACAACCGACAAACTCGATAGAAATCGAAGACGTTATTCGTACTTTATCTTATCGGAATAAGTATATTCATAATCAGGGCTGTTTCAATATGTGCCGTAATTTTTTTTATGTCCAACAACTAATTATTGGACATTCCATCCAAAATATTTTATTAATTTAGAAACTATATCGTTTGGGAAATAAGCGGCGCGCGACTCCTACGCAGCGGATCCATCGAAATTTGATATTCATATAGATCTACTTTATCGTTCTACTTAGAAGATTTTCGTAACTACTTAAATATATTTTTTAACATAATTTTGCAGGAAAATTCAGCAGGTATTCAAAGCTAAGGAATAGTACTTATAGTGCAGTCCAAGATGGCCACTCCATCTCTCTGATCGAGACACGCGTCCGACTCGCCGCGATAAATACCTTTTATTATATACTTAAAGCTATAGGTTTACCATAGGGTACCCAGCCAGATACTGCCCGGTAACAGGAGCAAGAAAGGAACGGCCCTCTCGCCGCGCACTACCGCGCGCGCGCTGGTACTGATGTGCTGGTTCTTCTGTTCACCCATGCACGCCCACATAACGGACCTTCTATTTTATATCAATGCAATTATGCTAATGATCCATTTTTTCCTCCTGTATAGTTATCGTTGCCGGGCTATCGGCGAATATAATGTAATGGCGGCGTAACTAACTAACTAACCGACGGACTGATATGTCAGCGATCTGGGGATTCATCTTGTAACAAAACGTTATACATCGAGGCAGGTAGGCCACGCGAGCGAACCCGCGAGCGGTAGGCTAGTGTTATAGAACATTTACATATTATAATGTTGCCACAAGATAACATCTTATTTGAAAACTACAGCCAGGTAAGTTATGTATATGAACTGATCTAATTTAGTCGATCATAACTTTTATTTTATTTTGTTGATCGAACCGATAGCGACGGGTTCACTGTCGTAGGCGAACTTACGTCGAATGAGGGTTTTGTTGAAACAGTATTTGAGAGGTTATTAATATTCGAAATCGAGTTTCCTATTTACTGACAGTCGCGACTCCTAACGTGACATTTTCTGTACGAAATGAATACAACGAATATTGTGTGACGCGCTCTCATACATTACTGTCCGGTGAATAGTGCAGGTGCTGCTAATGCACGCCGTGGTTTTGATCGATCGCTTGTTTCGTGCCACGTGTCCGATAATGCTTCCTCATATTTGTTATTAGGTAAGTTATTATAAGTTACGACTGTCAACTTATTATGTTCTGTGAAGCGGCGCGGCGCGGCGGAGCCATACTTTCGGCGTTTCATACAAATACGTACTTTTTTTTAAAATATTGTGTTTGACCGCTATCTCATTCGATTGTCAGTGACGATGTGGTCGAAGATGTTATCACGCTAGACTTAGAATACTCACTGGCTCTAAAGGACTGCTGCCCACACTATGTGTCTGGTGAGAGTTTTACAAACTTGAGGGTGGGAGCTAGCCAGGCGGGTATTCGAAAGCACCCTACCACCATGCTGGGGATTTGATAACGGTGTTACCTTCACCGAAAGCTCAAGCTGTTGGGGATCGAACCAGTGTTCGTCAGTTTGACAGCCGACGCTCCTCCTGCTGAGCCATCATCGCTTCATTTATTAATATTAATATAAGATTATTATAATTATATTCGCATATATTTATGAGTATATTAACGGAAACAAATTGATTTTATATTTTATGTTCAAAGACGTTACTTGTCGATGTAGCTGTAGGTAGGTAGGTATGGATCGTTATCTCTTATCTAACGTGCGGCGCCCCGCACCACACCACACCGCCCCGCGCCGCGGCTCTGTCTGTTCGCAGAAAAAACTAATTATCATATTTTGTCATTAGGAGCTTTGGATTATGTTAAAGCGTAATAAAAACTTAATGATGTTGACTTTAATGATCACCATAATAAAAATATTTACCAATGTAAAGGTTTTTGAGATTATAGTGTTCGATCACTATCTCGTTTGTAGGTCAGTGAGGATGTTTCCGAAGGTGGTTCTTGATTTCGGCCGGTGTTCAAAGACAGCTGCCTAAACACTGGCCTTTCTTATAGAAACATACAACCGAGAATTTGGTTCGACTCTCGACAGCTCACGAGCCACAGAGAACAAACAAACATACTGTGGTGTTGGAGTTCGCCAATCGATTCGGAAATATTACAGAACTATTGTTTAATTACCTACTCATGAGCGCCTCCGGGATGACGTACCCCATCTGCAGATGTAACGTGGAAGCTTTGGCAAGTATACCTCTGGTGAGGACGCTGGGTGTGCGGAGATATCTGCCGAGTTACCGGAGACTGGCCGAGGCCTCGAGGCAGCCGTGTCGCCGCTCCGACCTGGCTCGTGACGAGGGACTGGCGCGGGTCGAGGGGCGGTGCGGGGCGGTGCGGGAGTGACCGACGCCGATAGGACTATGACCAGAGACGACGTCGCCGGGTCGCCGCAGACGCGGTCTAAGCGTTAGACTGGCCGAGCCCGCGCCGACGCTGGTGACGAATGTACACGCCGAAACACAACACGTGCCGGGGGGGGTAGGCGTCAGGGCGGCGGGCCGGACACAGGCTCACACCCTCGCTCGGGCCGGCGTGGCCCTCAATGAGTACATTTGTATCAGGCACACACGATGTTTCGTCTGCACATGCCGCTGTGGACACATGAGGAGCTGTCGCACGAGTAGAACATAGAGTTTTGTTTCGTCGCCACGTCGTTGACCGTAGGTACTCTATCTTATTTTAAGGTTTCGTCGATGGGAAATCAAAATGATGGGTGCTTATTTGATCCCAGGATGTGCGCGACGTCAATATGGCTTCCGTCCGCGGTCCAGGTTCAGGGTGTGCCATTCCTACGAGAGAGAATGTACTCGGAGTTCGTGTCTCCGAATGGAACCTCCCCACGCCGCGCCGCACGTGTTATGTTGACCTGAATGATGTGGATACGTCTTTTATCTTTAGTGAGCATTGATAATGACAAATATCGTTCAGCGACTATTCCTCTCGTGCAGTTTGTCTGCGAGAGATGGGTTTGTAGCGATGTGGCGCCTCATGTACTGTGTACCGGCGGGTATGTATGTATGTATGTAAACGGCACCGCGACGGGTTCTGTTCGAACCTCTCGTGCCATCTGCTATGTTGAAGGATGACGTATCGACTGTTATCTTTCACAGACACGAGTTATGTCTTCCTGGTACTAGTTCATTTTAAACATCAATATACGTATGCTAATTATTTCCTTCTAATAATTGAAGACATGAGTGGATGAAGGTGATAAGTCGCATAATTCCAATTCTGAGTAAATCGAGATTAAAGTTTTACTTTTATTTTTTTAGATAATTCGCTTCGAAACTGTATTTTGTAATAATAAATCATGCAAAGTTGTGTAAATAACCTTAATTGTTAATGGTATGATAGCAATTATACACTTGTAATATATTTTATTATATAATTTGAAAAAAAACTGAACATAACTCCTTCTTCCATGAACAAAAAGTAAACTCTTCTACACTTTAAGCTAAATAAAAAGGTGTTAAGTAGGAACGTAAGTAAACAATGTCTCATTTTTTCTTATAACTAAACAATATAAAAGAAAACGTAAATTTATAACAATGATCATTTGTGTGTAATGTCTAACTATGGTAAAAATATTACTCTCGGCTTAAAATCGCCTCATAGAAGTAGCGATATTCTGGCTTCACATACTTGTTGGTCTCGGAGTTTTTTTTTTTTTTCCACTGACACAGTACTATATTTTCTGTTTATACGTGAAATTTCTACATCAGCTGGCACATGAGATTTTTTTTTAAATGTCCACCTTTTTGAAGGTTGTCATTTCATCGTATGTTTCTTTGCATAGATAGGAACCACACTCATCCACGCGTATCCATTTAATACCATCCCTAAAACTTACTTTTCCATTGTTGACATCTTTTTGTGTTAATCAAATTAAGTTTCTCTTGTATCTCACCAATGTTTATGAAATGTTCGGTCATAACAATAACAGTATTATTACGAGAAGATTTGCATATGATGTTCCGGTATTCGTCAGGAACACAAACTGTATCATGTTTCCGAAGGACTTTTTCAATCCTACTAAAATGACGATCCGAATCTAAATAAGAATGGCCAACTTTGGGAAACTTGTGGTCGATTACTTTGAAATATCCTTAAAAGATAATGTATTGATAAAGTGCTATCATGTTAAAATTTTTATTTTGTCCGGCACATGAATCTGACCACACCAATTAGTGATCTTTGTTTTGGCAACTTTGTGCTACCTCCACAAATCTTAGAAGTGCGCTTGCGACTTCGATACTTCCGCGATCCGCTACATCTTCAGTCCATGTACAACATACGGCTTTATCCTTACCTCCATCATTAATATGAATACCCAGATTGTAAAATCACAGTTGGCGTAAGTAGAACGCTTTCGAAGTTGTCAGTTTGAGGTGAGTCTTCACGTTGACACATTTCCAGGTAAAGACTATGCATCTTACTCACATTCAGCAGCGGCGACAATTAAAATTTGTGCATATTTTTATTTCTGGAGTAATGTGACTGTTCAGCAGGAAAACTAGATATGTGAGCTTTAATACGTTGGACAACGTCATTATCCATTTTATGTGGATGATTCTGGTGTCTACCTCTCCGATTCGCTTTTGGAGATGAAAGTCCGTCCTTGATATTTTTTTAATGAGATCAACTTTTTTGCGGTCTATCTGGTATATCCCACACAAACCTAACTTGCATATTTCTTTCGTAACTCCTTGGTTTTTCACGTAACACTTGTAGGAAGCTGATTTATGCTTTCTAGCGTTACTGCGTTGTCTCGCTACAGGCTTACTCACAATACTGCTGAATAATAAAGCACTCTTACTATTGGTATCCAATGAATAACAGCTATTTAAATAGATTGCCTATCTTCAAGTGTGAATTTACTGGAGCATTTAAGCCTGCACTTCTCGTGGCATAAAATTCCTTCCTTGATTGTTTTCTTCAGAACTGTCTCTCCTTTGTAACACATATATTCCTCTCCCTTAGCTCTGGCTATAGCTGCAGATATTTTCTTCCAACATAGTTCATTTCTAGGACGTTTCTTCGATTTGTTTTCTTTGGATGGGAATACTTTACGTTTTTTTGACATATTGTTTTCCTCTAAATCTTCACATTCGTGTTGGTTACTAGTAGAGGGAATAAAATTTAATACTTGTTCATAATGTTTTTTGTTCCTAAAATTCATATTTCGATTTTGCATAGAACTTCGCACTCATTTAGATCTCCATTTTTTTGCGGCGAAGCCCACAACCATGGGTAATTTTTGTATTGAACTTGGCTCTCCTTTTTTACATTTATGTTTTTGGAGGGATTAACTATTCATAGGCCAATATAACCACTTCCAATTCAGAAAAAAGCTTCAGTGAATCAATGTAAAGGCAACAACTTATTAATTAATAACATAGTTAATTAATTAAAAAAATAAACTGTTTGAGGATATTTTCCTTGTAAAATTCGGGTTCGATTCCCGGACAGGTCAAACATTTGTGTGTATGAACATGTCTGTTTGACCTGTGTCTGGGTGTGTATATGTATATAAGTATGTATTTAAGTATATATATCAGTCATCAGGTTACCATAGTACAGGCTCTGCCTAGTTTGGGACCTGAAGACCTTGTGTAAAAGTTAAAAAAAAAAAAAAACATTGTTTGCAATTATCCATTACAGGCTGACTAACTGCGGCTTCCACCAATAATTTTGCTCTTGATTTGGTTCCTGCGATTGCTTTTTCACTATACCAATATGAATGAAGTATTTTAAATAATATTTTTCTTATTACACGAACCACTTGAAACTACACTACGAGAAAGCGCGCGAAAATGTGACAGAATGAAATCAAAACAATTAAATGTCGCGAAAAAAAGAAGGTTATAAAATATGTATGTCAGATAACACCTACATTCACTGAAAAGTTACGTCGTGTCATTCGACCATCGAAAGCTGAGTGGAAGAAGGTGTTATATCCATACATATCACCTTCTTCCACCATAGAAAAACAAAGCTTTTACTTTATTTATCTGCAAGTCGGTGATATGAGCCCATACCTCTTTCATTCAGTGCCATTTTTAAACTGAACTGAACATAACACCTTTTTCAACTTTTTTTTTTTTAAATGTGCCTTTTATCAGTGGTATAAGGTATGTAGTCATTTGGTATCGACTTATCACCTTCATCTACGCAAAAAAAAGCAAAAAAACAAAAATGCGACATATCACCTTCATCCACTCACGTCTTTAATTATGTAAGCATATTTTATTTTCTTAATGTCCGACGCGCATAGATATATATATATATATAATTTAGTTACATGTACATAAAACCGATATGAATCTATATATATTATAATTTATTACGCATTTATATATATTTATAGTCGTACTGATAACCCGACAACCGTCGGTCCACTATACAAATTATCGAAATGTCAGTGACACGACACTTCATTTTTATGACTGACACGAAAATTCTTATTTAGCTCATATAAAAGTACTAAATCGCAATAAAGTATAGTTGGGGTGAGGGGGGGCGGCGGACCGCAGGCACTCTTCGACCTATTCTCAGACCCAGCGGTGGACGTCCTAAGGCTCCGACGACGATCAGTCGGCGAGCCTGCTGTATGCGTCGGGCGCTCGTCGCTCGGGCAGTGAACAGTACAAACGTTATCACGATTTATCAATAATAAACCTCGCTAAAGGATTATCAGACATAGATATCATGGTCATGCGTAGATATCGTGCGACCGATCGAACCGCGTCAAGCGACGTAGATACCCGCCGTTCGCTCGCTCGGGCTGTCCACCACTGGGCCTGGGGCGTCATCGACCGGAGCCCTGCCGTGCGTCGGACGGCTGTCGTCGCGCCCTCGGGCGGCCTGCACGCGAGCATATCGGCTAGCGTGACAGCAGCAGTGCCCCGGCCGCTGGGGGGCGCCACGACCGCTGTCAGCAGCATCACCGCTCGACGAGAGAGAACTTATCTGTTCGTTACGACATCGTAACTCTCGTACGACGCGCTTAGGTATTACACGCACCAACTACTTATAACTACACACAAACATTAACTAAAGTAAAAATTATGTATGTGTCACACTCTCACTGGCACCGCAACATGTCTGTTACAGCAGTGCCGAATGAAAGGGCAATCCAACCGCCCCGCCACCATCACCAGGGCGGTGTTGGAGCTGTCCCGAACTCTGCGCACCAATAGCACGGCACGCATGCGCATGCGCGCATGGCAGCAACTGGTACGCGCACTCGCAAACATGCCCAAAGCACTGCAGCACCGAGGCAAACCCAACACCGCCCTGGATGCATTATTGTATTGAACGCGGAGGCTTCTTTGGTGTAGTCGGCCCACAGGCTGCACGCGTACAGCGATGAGCAGTACGCTCCGAAGAGAGTAACTTTAACTTCCGTCGTACAGCATGCACATCTGGGTATAAAACACGGGAATTACGCACGTGGTAACTCACAGGGTTCCGACTATAGTTCCGACCACATCCGGTGGTCTTAGAATACGGGGCGCTCGCGGACGCGGTCGCGATTCGCCTAGTAGGTAGGTACCGGAGTTCAGTACTAATCGAATTCTCCTTGAATAAAATGCTCTGACTCACTGCGTGACTAATTCCCGTGTTTTATATATTCATAATATAATATTATTAAACACAACCAGAAGCTCGTTCGGACATCTAAAGTCTACGCGCCATTTAGATAATATAACCAGTGTCGAACACTGCACTGCTCTCAAAGAGTGTCGGAGTTCGGAATAGCTCTTTTAATAAAAAAAAGACGTGTGTCATTCGGGGACTGCCGCGGTAAAGCTATTGCATAGCATTTTTTATCAACATAAGCAATTAATATATTTATAACTTATGCAGTAAAGCCGATACAAACAATGCCACCTAGAGGCGAGTTGCTGAACTAAACAGACAAGCGTGGTATTTCAAAAAAGTCATTAAAAGTTCTGCTATTCATTGACAGATGGCCAAACTAAAAAGTATCAACGCTGTGCCGGTCAGAGTGGAGGATGTTAGGTTACTTTCGTTACGGAATTTCTGGATTCGGTCTCCACGTTCAAGGCCCGCGATAGAAGCTATGCAATAGCTTAAAAATAAAAAAATATAAAAAGGTGCCGGAAGCCATGTCGACTGTAGAAGATAATTTCGATACGACTTATATAATGGATTAATTATAATATAGCGCATTTATCGTGTATTATTTTATTATTTATTCATCATATCACTCATCGTCAGCATTAAAATAATTTAGTCCTATTTCCTTCGTTAGTACCCATCTACAGTGCACAATATCGTATGGGCCGAAAGGACAGCGGACGGATTTTATCTGTGATCTATACGACCTGTGCTTACCATAAATTAAAATCGATTTGATTACAAAAGAAAAATAAAACTTACAGCACTAACTATAACAACTGTGTCACCGATGTACTGTAGGTGAGTGGACACAACACCTACCAGACGTGAGGGGGAGGAGAGCCTCCCCCACTACCACAGATAGATAGATACAATGTTGCCTTAGATAACTGTCAGATGTCATGTTACGGTAGGACAAGGTACATCCGACACGAGTAGGAACTGCCGTCGCCCCCTATTATCTAATATAGCGAGTCTCCGTGGGAACAGTTTACATGGGTGAAGGCAGGCGGCGCCGCGGGCGGGCACGTGTAGGGTACGTACCGGGGGAAGCTCCTGCGGGCGAGGCACGTGGTACCCGCCGACTTCCTTCACGTTCGCGGGCAGCGCGGCCGCGCCGGTCAGCACGGGGCTCTGGTACAGCAGCAGCATCCTCATGTTCTCGCCGAGCTCCTCCAGCGGCGGGACGTCGTCGAAGTACTGCGCCAGCGTCCTCTCGTCCACTCTCTGCGCGAAGTACTTGTAAAGGAAGTTGAGATACGCGTCGAACGCGACTCGTTCGATTCTCTGGTACAGCGTGGGCGCGGTGCCGCCCTCGAGGAACATGAACGGCATGTGCGAGGGGTCGTATCTGATGCCGAACCGGCGGTGGTGCCACGGCATCAGCAGGTGCGAGGTGAGCCCCACGGCCGGGGCGCCGAGCGCGTGAGCGAGCCCCAGGGCGCAGTCGGACTGGAACTGCTCCACGAGAACGATGTCGAACTGCGCGCGCGTCTTCCACAGCCGCTGGACGTTCTCGTCGCCCAGCAGCAGCCTGCAATCGGCGGTCCCGAACTCGACGAGGAACAGACTGATCCGGACGATGCTCCAGTAGGACCTCTCGATCGGTATCACGCCTTCCAAAACCTCGGATTGGCCCGCCAGGCTGATGTCGGAGTAGTTCCCGACCGGCTCTCGGCGCGGGAAGTGCGATATCACCGTCACGTTGTGCCCTCTCTTGGCTAATTCGAGCAACAGCGGTTCGAACACGAAAAAATGACTTTTCCCTTCGTACGGGAACACTCCGAGAATGTTCAGGGATCCCGCTCGATGTAAGCTGACACCGATCAACAGTATGGCGGAGAGCACCGTCGGCCCCATCGCGTGTGCGGCGTGCGCGTGCGGCGTGCGCGTGCGCGTCGGGCGCGCTGCGAGACAGCGACTGGTTAACGGACCGCGCGCCGCGCGACACGCGAGTCGCGATAAGGCAGGCGAGCGACGATACGGCGGGTGGTACCCACCGCGGCGTCTCCTCGAAGGCTCGCGACGAATAACTGAAAGTTGTTATTATGTTAACGGTCAAAGTTTTATCGAGAACTACTCACGTGCGATTAACATAATAATGTTGTAATATTTTTGCAAGACAGAGAATGCGTACGAGGTGGGCGACTCTATATATAGACACGGCTTTAATCGACATTGAATTGTGTCGTGCCGGGCACGATTAAGATTCGGTGGGCGATGTAAGAGACGAAGAACGGACGAGTGCGGTACAAGTTGGCGGTGATGAGACCGTACACGCGACGAGGACATGGCGCCCGACGCGCACGCATCGCTGAACATTCACCCTTGGGTGCTTAGCACACACCTGTGTGCGCCGCGCGTGTCTGTCAAACATTTAATCATTTACACAGAATGTGTGCTAACGGCTCATTGGCAGCAAGGACCAGCGATACCGAAATTCGAGCTACTTCTAGCGGAGTGAATAATTTAATTCTAAACGAACCATCGGGAAGTGGGCGCGACTTTCTGGATATGTCCGCGGTGGGAGCGCCCGCGCCGCACGGCTTTGCAATTTACCGAATTGAGAAAAGTAAACCCACCTCGGCTCTATCTAGACTCGGTATCATCTCGACTTCTTCTCGATTTACCAGTTTCTTTACTTTACTACTTCTTCACTACTTCCCACATTTATTTTATTACGATGGACGATTTTTGGATAATATCGCAATAATAATTAGTTTTTTTCCGTACAAGAATATTCTCATATTTATTGTTAAACTCGTTGATTTTATTCAATAAATCAGAATTAGATGGAAATCTTTTTTTTTACTAAGGTTATGCATAGGTATCGGACAGTAAAAAGTTGAGGCCCTGATTTTCGTCCGCCACCCACGTCGCATTGTTATTTTTGTCGCCACACCTTTTAAAAGGAAAGCAAATATCTGTTTTATTTTGTATTATACCTACAACGGCTTCAGAGAGATCTTCCGTGCGTCAGGTTCACTTTGGCCCAGTCTACGCTCTCTGGTGATGTATGACCTTGTGAAGCGGGCGGGCGCCAGCCCACAGCTTTGTTCGCAGGGAACCTTAACACGCACTGCATAGTGGTCGCTTAGTCCAGTCTGGACAGGAGATGCGCGCGCCTCGCTCGCCGACTCACAACATATATACACGAACGGAAAATCGACCAGATTGCATAGATCGCTAGTCGCCAAAAGGTCGTTCAATTTGTAATAATCGGCATTAAGGGCACATCCGTGTTGAGATTGATGTCACCCACTATTACTAAATGTTCGCCCTCGAGAACGAGCTTGTTGAGCGAACATTCCAACACCGGATAGAAGTTTACGTGCATTACCTTAGACCGATATACAACAGAGTTGAAACTGATCTATATTAATACATTTGAGTTCATCCTGCTTGAGCCAGTGTTCCGTTAAGTATAAAACTTTAAACTTTAGAGTACTTTGTAGTAACACTTCTAGTTTATTTGATTTATTTTTTTAACGATTACATATTCTGTACACATATTCTTACGTAACCGTTTTCTTTATCATGGAAGTTCGATCCCGACGACACCCGCGCCAAAGGCGGCGGCAGCGCTCGCGCCGCTGACCTTGTGCGGAGCGGGCTCGACCCGGCCGATGCATGACACTGTGACTCGTCGCGTCGTCGCGGCGATACCATGTCGGCCAAAGCGTTAAGCCCATCTACTCTATTGCAGATTTTTGCTTTGATTTTGGTTTTTTCGAGCAAGCATAAACTCGCGTTTGTGCTTGCTCGAAAAAACCAGGTCGCGAACCGTATACCCTGTGGCCATGCAGCAGGCATTGTTACTTTGGAATAGGTGCGTTCGAGCATCCCGTTTTTGCTGTGTAGTTCTGTTCTAGATTTCTCTGCACATAATTTAGAGTTATGTCTAGTACTTCGAAGTGTCTTATACTTACTGATATCAGTCCTAAGAACGTTTGTTCATTGACAAAAAAATTTTTTTCTACTTCTTCGACGCATTTGTTGAGGTTATGTTCAGCAGTTGATTGACGTTCTATGGCTGAGATGATGATGATTATGATTACTTATTGAGAGTTGACAGGTGCATCATAGCTTGGCATGAAGTGAGAGTGCGGTCAAGTCCTTGTCTATACGTAATATTGTTTATTGTAAAGTCGCGGCTAAAGGTGCATACATACCTACCTGATAAATAAATACCTATAATTAACTTATACATTATTATGTCAAACTATATAATGATTCGAACCCACGACTACAGAATACCGTCCTGTCACTTTGTCCAACTAAGCTATAGCAGCCCATACCACTAAGGCCGAATTACTTCCTTCGTTTTAACATCAGAGGGGATGTTGCTATAGCGCAATCTACCTTTAATTTGGCTCTAGTAGCATGTTGTTAATGCTATTAATATAATTACTATATAACTCTTATGTAATAATAATAATAACAGCGAACATCGGTGTAGTAAATAAAATAAATACAACATTTTAAATTTGAACCTCATTTTATTTCATTTTCATTGCAAAACTTACAGCCTTGTAATTAAATCTAGGTACCTACATACAACTTAGGTAAGGATGGGCCAATCACAAGTTTTCACTTCTAAAATTGGAATAGAAAACTAAACAAGCCTGAAATGAAATCCTTGAAAAATATGATTTTAACTTTAAGTGCAGTAATTATCGAGGTGTGGTCGAATGAATGGGTGTAATATACCTTGATTAGAAACTAAAAAAATCACCCTATAAGGCATAACCAATAGTAAGCAAGCTTCCGATGAAGATATCAGTTTCCTTATTGTGCTAGTGGCCAGTGGCCTTGGGCTTACGGCGCTCATTGTAAGAGGTATACAATGTGTAGAGATCTCCGTGGATACCCAGGAGCTTGCTCAAAAGTATATTGTGATCCAGTCTATAAAAGGCCTTCTGAAGTCAGTAAATATGCCGTCAACTTGAGATCCCGAAGCCATCTGATCGATGATGAAGTCGTTAATAAGGATTAGATTTGAGGTCGTGGATCTGCGTCTAACGAAGCCGTGATGCTAAGAACGAGTGTGGACTTAATGTCTGCATATTATATTTGTTCATTAACGATCTTGTCTGATGTTTTGACGCAGATGCATAACTTTGAGATAGGGCAGTAGTATTCGACATTCGATTTTTTCATTTCCAATGCACTTTAATTTTATTATTGAAAGACGTTACCTACTTCTTTATCTCGCGGTGTGCGAGCAGTAAAGATGCCCATCCCTATGGAGAGCCAGGTCTAGCAGGTCCCCGCGCTTCCCGCGCAACCCGCACGTCCCGCGCGTCCTGCGCCGGCCGCGCTACCCGCGACGCCCGCGCCTCCCGCGCCGCCCGCGCCACCTGCATCCCCCGCGCCACCCGCGCCGCCCGCGCCGCCCGCGTTGCTCGCGCCACCCGCGCCGCCCACGCCACCCATGCCCCCCGCACCAAGCGCGCCCCCCGCGCCGCCCGCTCCTCCCACGCCCCCCGCGCCGTTCGCGCCGCCCGCGCCGCCTGCACCTCCTCTGCCACCCGCGCCAGTCGCGCCGCCCGGGCCGCCCGCGCCGCCTGCACCGCCCACGCCGTTCACGCCGCCCCTGCCACCCGCGCCACCGTGGCCGCCTGCGCCTACCGCACCACCCGCACCGCCTGCGCCACCCACGCCGCCTGGTGCGCCGTTCGTGCCGCCCGCGCCGCCCGCGCCACCCTGGCCGCCCGAGCCTCCTGCACCACCCGCACCACCTGCGCCGCCCGCTCCGCCTGGTGCGCCGTTCGGGCCTTCCGCACCGCCCGCGCCACCCTGGCCGCCCGCGCCACCCAGGCCGCCCTTGCCGCCCGCGCCGCCCTTGCCGCCCGCTCTGCCCGCGCCGTCCGGGCCACGCGCGCCGTCTGCGCCGCGTCGCATGCGCCGGCCGCTCTCCTGCGCCGCCGGCTCCGCCCGCGCCGCCCACCAGTCGCCCCTTCTTCTGTGAAAATTTTTAGATAAAAGTTTGATTATTTTTACTTTTTTTTTTACCAACAAAGTTATCGCATATCTCCTAGAACTATTTACGTGAAATTTATCATAAAGCTCTAGAAAAAGTTGCATTCCAAACGAGTGACAAGTCACAATATACGAATTTTTGGCAGCCCATATTCTGCATCATACCATACCTATCAATTATGTACTTGGTAGGTAAAGAAGTGATGAATGATATATTACTGTGGTGACCTAGCACCTTAGATATAGAATAACATATTTATTTAACTCACATAACATACAACACACTAATCACAAATACTGTAAAAATATTTATTTACGTATAACATAATATCTACATTAAAACAAACTACATATTTATAATCTTTGGATCATTCAATTGTCAAACACAAACAAATTAAATAATTAAAACAATACGCAAAGCCGCGTGATTTTTGTTTTTTTTTAAAGATAGGCTTACAAAACTGGATGTATCACGAAAATTACATTAAACACTGACTTGATAATCTACATTGCAATTTATACCGACTTTACCAAGGCTTTTGATCTCATTGACCACGGTCTTCTACTTAACAAGCTGAAAGCAATGGGAATACATGGCTCTCTATTAAAATGGTGCAAGTCATATCTAAAAAACCGATCACAACTGGTTATGATTCGAGGATACACATCTCGGTCTCAAACGACTCCTACAGGTGTACCCTAGGGCTCAAACATGGGTCCTTTGTTCTTCATAATATTTATTAATGATCTAGCAGCAAAGATCAATGATTGTTCTTTCAAAATGTATGCAGATGATTTCAAATTGTAACCGTATTCGTAATGATCAAGATACAGCTGCAAACAGAAATTGACAATGTTTTTAATGGTCTTGCGAAAACAATATGATTTTGAATATTGATAAGTGCATCCACATTAAATTTACAAGAAAAATTAATCGCTTTAATGCTGTGTATAATATAAATAATAAACAGTTGACCGAAGTAAAAAACATTCGCGATCTTGGGGTAATTGTAGACAGTTCCTTCTATTTCCGAAGTCATATTGACAGCATTATTAAAAAAGCATCGCGACTTCATCACTAAGATAACAATTTTTAAAGATCCCAAAGCGATTGTCCCGATATATAGCAGCCTAATAAGAAGCATACTTAAATATAATAAGTTATTTTACACTTTTGAGTATTGAAGTAGGTTCCATTTTTGTAAAAAAAAAAATTTCTCTTTTCAGTCACCATTGCTACTCAATTGTCATTGTGTGTTCTCCGATGTCTTCAATCGCAACAATAATATCGTCGAGATATGCTTAGCACTTTTTAGTTATTGGAGTATAACTCAAAAACCGCTTGTCCAATTTTGATGAAATTTAAATGGGACCACCACGGAAATATACTCTATCTAACAAAAAAAGGCATCAAAATCGGTTTATAAACACAGAAGCTATACGCGGACACACATAAAAAAAAGGTAACATATACGGTGGAATTGAGTAACCTCCTTTTTTTGAAGTCAGTTAAAAAAAGACATGAAAAGCCTGCCCGAAGTTATTCCCATTTCGTAATATCTTAACAACGCGCAATGTATGAACTTTTATGCGATCTATGTTAATATTGTATTATTCGAACTTGACCCTTTTCGATCGCGTCTCTTCGTTCGAAACGTCATCCTTGTCCACTCGATCCTTTCGGCAGCAACAGCTACACAATACGGACAGTATTTTGGAAAACACGTGAGTCAGTATATAAACAAGTAAGGCTACGAACGCGAGGACATCTAGTTGATGTTGCTGGTACCACGGCAGCGTTGGAAATACTGACTGCAGGTTAGGAGCTCCCCGGTGTCGAGCTACGTACTCCGTCCAGTAGATGGCGGTGTCCATAGCAGACATGGGGCGGTCGTGCCAAAGCCCGGAAACTTGTTTAGCGCGCTGTTGCCGCCTGTAACAAAATTATTTCGTTGTGTAACGAATCACCAAACATATTTAATTAATGTAAAATTATCATCATTGTAGCGATTACCATTTACCATTCAAGTGACCTTTAAAACTGTAGGCGATAATTTTAGTTATTTAACTGTATTGTTATTGTTGCTATTACCTTACTAATAAATTAATAACAATAATTATGATATACTATTACATATTAATTTATAATCTATAAAGCGACGCGTGACCAAAATGCTGGCACATATTTGGCTCAACGAATCAGCATTGCAATTCAACGTGGCAACGCTCCTAGCATTCTGGGCACGCTGCCAGCCGGTAGCGGGTTAGAACATTTGAGTTATCTATAGGCTACCAATAGCTAGTGGATTGCTCAAATGTTATTGTAGTAGTTGCAGTATTGTGATTAGTTATTAGTGTTTTATTTATGATCTTAAATTGTAATACTTATTATAATTAATGTTATAATCATTATTATAAATATTTAATATAATTATGGAAGGAAAAACAGGATTTAATTAGCAAAAAATCGACCTTGGAAGGACTTTTGGCTTCGGTGAATAAGTCATGAATAGAGGATGCGATTACGAGAATGAATAAGGTGAATGACCTCATTGAAGCGCAATTGTTATTGTTCAATACGTTTGTTTCACTTTATTGGGTCCTTTAGAATAAACGATACTAAAGATGTACTTCCAATTATTGTCGTCAAATTGTTGCGTCTCTCCGACTAATGCTTATACCAATAAGAAATGACAATATTATGTACCTATTTACAACGTCCTGTTGTGGGTACTATAGAAAATAAAAGTAATTATACACATAAATCAAATCAAATAACTAGAATTAAACTTACACAATCTTATAATTTAATATGTAAATAAATATTATTTTGACAACTTTGCAAAAACAAATTGTTCATATGAATAGAAAGCTTGTTTGACAAGCGATCTTTTTAACTTTAGTTTAAATACGGCGTGGCTGATTGCGGCTGTGACGGTGTCAGGTAACCGATTATAAACGGTAGGTCCCACGACATATTTAGTTAAGAAGTTTGAAGATTTGCTTAATCTTTTAGTCATGGTTGCCAATTTTTCAATGTAATAGATTGTGAAACTCTACCGCTTTCAGAACTCTGACAACAATTAGTGCCATGTTATAACTATCGGTACTAACATTGAGCATACTTTTGTTGGATCTAGATATAATGTGTTTTTTTAGCTTTTACAGCTGGTCTGTTTCACATATTTGGGAAACATGAGCGAGGTGTGGGCGGTGGGGGTGGGCCTGCTGAACAGACGGACACCTCGGATTCGCCGGGGGTTGCATTCTCGTTTGTAAAAACAAACTTATCGCACTTGGGTCATGATAATAGTACATTATGATACAAGCGAGGTAAGTCGGTGCAACACGAGACTGTGGGTGGCGGGGGAGCTGCAGGCGAGGGTGTCATTCAGCCGAGCTCACGAGTTTCATGGAACGTTTTCAAAACATGCGAGGAAATAAAAACATTGTACATTGAGAATGTTCTGTTTACTGGCATATAGCGAGTAACAGATAATTAAATTATGCAATACATAATTTATTTCTTCGCAAGAGTATTGGAAAATACCGAGAGCAAGTGGTAAGCTTGCAGTGTAGTATATTCATTACGTGTGTGCTATAAGTAGACATTAGACCTGATATGCAAAGTAACTCTATGGTTATAGTTATCATTTAATTCTCGGGTGTATGGCCCTATAAGTAATGTGATTTTACTTTACTTTTAATAGATGACAGATGCAATCAGTGTTTACATACACAGGGTCCAAGACTTGATTGACCGCATCGAGAAGATACTCTTTGTTGAAGTGTTGATAGGAAACCACGGTGGCTAGTCCGGCATCTCCCAAAGCTGCAGCGTTGCCGTACTGATCTCCGAATAGAGGCACGGCGACCATCGGGACGCCGGCGTCGATCGCTTCGATGCTGCTCAGGACTCCGGCGTGGGAGATGAAAGCCTTCACGTTGGGATGTTCTGGGAACGCAATCGAAACCTCGGTGTTATTTATGATTATATGTTAGTACTACCGGCAAAGATCCTATGGATGGACCGCTTGTAGAAAGGTGTGACATTTCTAGACATGACTAGTCAGATAAGGACAGGAAGAAAAATATTTAAAATAGCGGTCGGCCCAGGCTTCGCACGGGTAAAATATTTCAAAATTTAAAAATATAATAACTCCTAATTTTTTGAAAATATTTTATTGAATATATATTAAATATAATCTATATATATAAAAATGAAACCCGTTTTCCGTTGTCACGACATAACATGAAAACGGCTTGACCGATTTAGATAAAATTTGGTATAAAGATACATGGGACTTTGGAGAAGGACATAGGCTACTTTTTGTCCTGGAAGAAGTATGGTTCCCGTGGGATAACTGAGTCAGCGGGAAAAACGTAGTGCACGCGGGTGAAACCGCGGGGCGCAGCTAGTTTTAAATGAGAAGCCTATGTCAGGTAAACCGGTTCAGTTGTTTCGGCGCCTATTCAATGCAAACATTCTATTTTTTTTTATTAATCGGCGCGTAGAGCTAAAGTGCCAAAGCGCGGTCAGGATGGTATCCCGGCACTATGTCAGGATGGTGTAACGGTAACATTATCATAGCATAGCTGTGACAGAAGCGCATATTTAGCATTTCATATTCTAATAACTTTCTGATCCAAGTGGAGTGAACTCGGAAGCCCTGGGAATTGTGACCCGCGGTTGTGGATTAGAGGGCTCTTTTACAACATAAAAACACTCTCTTTCACTTCCGGTTCTTATGTTCCTCCAGGTAAAGCACAGAGAGAGATAGAGGCATCCAACAGTTACAAGAAACCATAATAGATTAAGTACTCACAATTACTCGCTGCACGTTTCCAGCCGTCATCTCTCAGTATGCCGACTAGACACTCCCGTCGGACATGTGGCCAGGACCGAGGTTCTTACCAACTCAACTCTATTTACAAACTAACCTGTTATTGGCCAAATAGAATATCACGTGTTTCCTACCTCCACTTAGTTAACCATACGAGAACTAGGCTACATCTTTAGGTTTAGCGCCATTTACTTTAAACATCTAAAACGCTTTGACTACGCCGTCTATCATATTTGTCAGACACTAGCAACACCTTTACATTATAGTTAACGCCATCTATCCTATTTTAATATCTTACACACTCCGACATATTAATATATAAGTAGGTATAAATGAATGGGCTAAATTTATACAGCCATAATTATGTTTAGGTGAACAATTAATAGATAAACCAGGTAGCCCGCCTGATGGAAAGTGATCACTGCCATATTTCTGATGCGCTGCCGCCTCGTGGTAGCGGCAGCGCGTTAGTGACGTTAGATTTAGGAATCTTATGGCACTCTTTATAAACAATTCCACCATCATCATCATTTCAGCCATAGGACATCCACTGCTGAACATAGATCCTCCCTCATTAAGTTCCACAAGGACCGGTCGCATCGTGTTGTCTAATAAATATTTTTTCATTTTTTTTATATCGTCAGAATCGTCAGCCAAAATCGACACATATTTAGTAAACTATTTTCCGTATGGGTATTTCCAAAGGATAAGCTAGCGAAGTAAGACAATAAAAAAACTGTGTACAAATTTGTCACAAACTAAAAGAGAACAGAACAGTGTTTAAAGCAGGAATAACTTGTCATCATCATCGTATCAAATTCGTATAAAAAAACCAGACAAGTGCGAGTTGAACTCGCCCACCGAGGGTTCCGTACAAATTTGTAGGTATATTACTATCAAAATAAAAAACATACTAGATTACAGATATAATATAGTTTTCAAACTTTTCCCTGAAGGTATGAAACTTGCCAAATTTCACAGTTTTAGATCAACGGGAAATACCCTATAAATTTAGATTCCCTATAAGGTGTCGAAATATACGTTTGTTACGGCATAAACGGCCGTATCTTTTTATTACGTTAACTTAGAAGTTTGATTTTATCGCAGCTTCAAGAGACTGTAGACAGGTGTACAGTTCGGAATTAAAACGATACACTCGGAAGTATATCGTTTAAATTTCAAGTCGATCCCTTCACGCGTTCCCGAGATAAAGGGTCTCGACAGATGGAGAGACGGACAACAAAGTGATCCTTTTGGGGTGAGATCCATGACAATTCAAAACTAACTAAAATATTGTGGTCATGTTACCGATTTCGACAAGTTATTTCCCACTTCTGAGAGATGAAGTCGGTTCCATTTTTTTGGTGAATTTTTTTTCACCCTTTCAGTGACCTTTATTTCTCACGGGATCAATTTTACTATCATTCACGCTCAACAAGGAAGTCACCGAAATAGACGAACGCATTATGAAGTCGTATTTGTCTGCAGCCATTGTCCAGCCACCGAGCCATCGAACGGAGGTCCTGTTTCCGAACTAAGCGAATAACTCGAATAGAATAACTAGAATGTACTTACTCAGCACGTCAGGCTGCGGAAACCATCGCATGGTCATGACGTTCCTCGGCAAGTCCACATCGCCCCCGTCCCATTTCCAGAGAATCCTGTGAGGCAGCTTGCGGAAAGTTTCCAGCAGTTCGTCCAACTTGTCACTTGGAAGCGTGGAGTCCTTCACTAAGGAACCCAGATTGACGTATATGACGCCATGCTCGGCTTCGTCGAGGAACTTCTCGATCTCCTGGGAATGGTAACGATATGAAGTTAAAGCTGTGCCGATACTCTGCTGCACCAACATTTCATCTATCCATGGGCCCGGAACAGCTGTGGACCGTCCACATGTTACTGCAGGACCCATACTCTAACTAGCTTGTGGTATTTTATTTAGATATATGACGTTAAACTAAAATACTTTATCTCGGCTCATGATGTCGATTATGTCCATCATCTGCGCCTACGCATGAACTCTTAATTGATACGAATTCAAAATACCTAATCACTTATCTAAAACTTACACTCCGGACTGGTTACTTTTTAAGTTATGTGTATTATCAAGAAGCTGTGTTCTATCCGCGTACCATATTAAAATACTTGTCTATTTGAGTTTATTTCGTAAATTTATGATTTTTGACGTGATAACGTTTTATAAATTGATGGATGCCAAAATGAAAAATAGTAACGATAACATTCCAGTAACGTTCCACCTAAGTTTTATCTAGATGTAGATAATATAATCAAAGTCAAAGTCAAGGTCAAAGTCAAGGTCAAGGTCAAAGTAAAAGTCAAAGTCAAAGTCAAAGTCAAAGTCAAAAGTCAAAAGTCAAAAGTCAAAAGTCAAAAGTCAAAAGTCAAAAGTCAAAAGTCAAAAGTCAAAAGTCAAAAGTCAAAAGTCAAAAGTCAAAAGTCAAAAGTCAAAAGTCAAAAGTCAAAAGTCAAAAGTCAAAAGTCAAAAGTCAAAAGTCAAAAGTCAAAAGTCAAAAGTCAAAAGTCAAAAGTCAAAAGTCAAAAGTCAAAAGTCAAAAGTCAAAAGTCAAAAGTCAAAAGTCAAAAGTCAAAAGTCAAAAGTCAAAAGTCAAAAGTCAAAAGTCAAAAGTCAAAAGTCAAAAGTCAAAAGTCAAAAGTCAAAAGTCAAAAGTCAAAAGTCAAAAGTCAAAAGTCAAAAGTCAACAGTCAACAGTCAACAGTCAACAGTCAACAGTCAACAGTCAACAGTCAACAGTCAACAGTCAACAGTCAACAGTCAACAGTCAACAGTCAACAGTCAACAGTCAACAGTCAACAGTCAACAGTCAACAGTCAACAGTCAACAGTCAACAGTCAACAGTCAACAGTCAACAGTCAACAGTCAACAGTCAACAGTCAACAGTCAACAGTCAACAGTCAACAGTCAAAAGTCAAAAGTCAAAAGTCAAAAGTCAAAAGTCAAAAGTCAAAAGTCAAAAGTCAAAAGTCAAAAGTCAAAAGTCAAAAGTCAAAAGTCAAAAGTCAAAAGTCAAAAGTCAAAAGTCAAAAGTCAAAAGTCAAATGTCAAATGTCAAATGTCAAATGTCAAATGTCAAATGTCAAATGTCAAATGTCAAATGTCAAATGTCAAATGTCAAATGTCAAATGTCAAATGTCAAATGTCAAATGTCAAATGTCAAATGTCAAATGTCAAATGTCAAATGTCAAATGTCAAATGTCAAATGTCAAATCAAATGTCAAATGTCAAATGTCAAATGTCAATGTCAATGTCAATGTCAATGTCAATGTCAATGTCATACATGATTATGTCGTTATCACGTAAATCTATCGTCCGTAAACCGACTTTACAGACAACCAATTTTTTTTAGATACTTAGAACGGATATTTCAAGAATTACATTTACCATCGTTATATTTACCGTGTTTTCTTCCCTTCAGTTTCTGGATACTACCGCACCGTGAGGTAGGTTTGCATTATATTATTTATTATATTACTGCGCGCCATGCTTAAGAGTAAACGAGACACGAAAACAAATAAAATTCTGCCAAACAATGGAATCGATTTCAACACTCAAAAGTGTGATATAACTCATTGAATGATGAAACTGTTTTTTAGTAAACATGTTTTTCACCCATTTCAGTAACCTTTGCTACTCACGGGATCAATTGTCATTGATATGTTCACCGATTTCTCCATTGCACCTGCAACTATAATATCATCGACGTATGTGTAGCAATTTTCAGTTATTTGAGTGTAACTCAAAAACTACTTAACTGATTTTGATGAAATTTAGAAAAATGAAACCACACGGGAAGAATCAGCTTTCAAATTAAAAAAAGAACGATCAAAATCCGTTCACCCAGTCGAAAGTTCTGAGGTAACAAACATAAAAAAAGCATACGTAGTCTCTTCCATTATAAACGCTGAACGATAAGCAGCTAAAAAAAAAAGGGTACAAACTATCTGAATTTAAAATTTCATGAAAATCCGGTCAACCGATTTCAAAATAAAGTTTGTGTTGACGCGTTTGAATCACCTCGAACGCATAATAGTTTACTGACCGTCGGAATAGTGTTGGGCGGGCTGATGTGGATCCCGCCGACGTCGATGACGTTGTCGGGCCTGGCGACACCGCCGAACACCGACTGGTGCGTGTTCACAAACGTTAGACTCGCGTTCGACGCGATGCTCTCTAACGCCGGCAGCTCGTCGCCGAGGTACTTGTACAGGTACACGTGGTCGGCGACCTGCGAGCCCACGTAGTACACCCAGCTCGTCACGTGGTACAGCACGTAACTCTTCAACCGTTCGTAGAACCACGGCTCCTTGCCGTAGTCCAGTCCGGACTGCGTCACATATGCCGAGTTGAAATCGATTCCGAGTCTTTTATACTGCCACGGTTGAATGGACCGAGTGTTGAACGCTATGTACGGTGCGCTCAGATTCGCGGCCAACGCGAGTCCACAGTCGCTGTTATACGATTCGACTAATATCACGTCGTACCGGGGTCGCGTCCTTATCAAATGCAGGATTTGGTTATTGTTCATGAGCGTTTTGCAGTCATCGTTCCCGGCCTTCGTCGCCTCTAACGTTTCGAAGGGCACTCGCGACACCTCGCTCACGATCACGGACTCGAACGATAATCGTTCGCGCCCCGCCTGGTTCTCACTCAGTAGAATGTGTTTGTGCGTCGCCGGGGCGCCGGTCGTCTGGAAGGGACTGATCAGGGTCACGTTGTGGTCCCGGCGCGCCAGCTCCTGGAACAGGCCACCGTATGTGGCGTAGTTGCTGCGGTCCGACGACGGAAAAATACCTAGTATTTTGTAGCTGTCTGTCGCGAATATCGTGGCGACGAAATAGAACACGAGCAGCGCGGTCTTCGACATGTTCGCGGCGGACGCGCTCGCGCCGATGCACAGCTCGAAGATCACTAGCGAGGGTGCGGATGGAAGTCGGTATGCGCGGTTATCTAATATGTATTAGGTGGCAAACACGCCAAGAATACAGCGAGTGAGGTAATCGTCGCGGTGACGCGGACGGCACGGCTTCCGGAACAAACAATAATATTGTGTGAGTAATCGATGGCAATGACCTTGCTGCGGCGCGCGCCCGTGCTGTGCCTCCTGCGATGCGCCGATGACTGGCCGCTGCGGGAACTTGATACTTTAATTATACGTAGGCACAGGTAGGTGACTACATCAGGGAAAAACAACAAAGTACAGGAGTAGGCATACTTAGTGATAGATGTGAGATAAATATCAGATAAAGTAAATAGGTACCTATATATATATATATAAATCAATAGATACCTCCTTATCTACATATTTAATGGAAAAACAACGAAATGCAGGAGTCGGTATAGTAATTATTGTAAGATATACATCAGATAAAGTAAATAGGTACCTACCATAGACCAATATACTATAAGATATTCGTCCACGATACCTACTTATAAACATCGATAGATACCTTCTTATCTACATATTTAATGGAAAAACAACGAAGTGCAGGAGTAGGCATAGTGATTATTGTGAGATAAAAATCAGATAATGACAATACTTATATAAATCAGTAGGTACCTACCCTCTTATCTCAATATTTTATGGAAAAACAACGAAATAGGTAGGTACAGTGATTATTGTGAGATAAAAATCAGATAATGAAAGTACTGTAGTATACCTGTACGGTTTGTCTGCCAGCGTCTTAAAACCTGCAATCGAGTCCATATCATTCGTGTTAAGTAGACTTTTTAGTTCGTGCATTCGAAGCGGTAAGTATCCCGCGTTACTTAAAAACGCAAAGATATATCCCCTCTACAAGGGTAAAGGGTAAAAATCTAACCCGAAGGCCTACCGCCCAATATCTCTCGTGCCGGCCGTTAGCAAAGTGTTTGAGGTGGGACTCAATAGAAGGCTTCTCAATTTTATTGTACACCGCGATGTCCTATCGGCGGGGCGATGTGCGTACCGCGCCGGCCGGTAGCTCTACTATACTGCGACTTGTCGCGCGCATTCGACGCCGCCGGTCATGGTTAAAACGCTACCAAACTTGGCTTCTACGGAATCCGCGGTCCAGCGCTTGAATTGTTAACTTCGTTCATGTCGAAACGGACACAAGCCGTAGTAGGCGACAGAGGCCGCATGATTTCCGCCGCGCTGGAGGACGTCATGGGTGTCCCGCAAGGCTCCTGCCTGTCTAATACCCTGTTCAGCCTCCTCCCGCACGACTTGCCTGGTGACTGCCTGGACTCTGAGATCTACTTGTACGCCGATGACGTTGCCGCAGTAATCACGGCGCCTACGCACGCTCAGTTAGAATCTAAGCTGAACTTAGTGGCAAACGAGCTGGCGCTGAACGAGGAAATACCTGTTTCACCGTTCACCTGTTTCATTTTACCTAAACGGACATGCGAAGAGGTTTTACCCGGTAGCAAAAAGGAATTGCGCGCTTCAGCAAGTCCGTAGTACGAAACTGTTAGGATTTCATTTGGACAGTGGGCTAACATGGGAAACACACATTAACGAGTTATGCGGGAAACTCTCAAGCTCGCGCAACGCGCTCCAGCGGCTCGCGAGCACCGCCACCCACGGCATAGTGCGCTCCTGTTACTTCGCAACCGTCCACAGCGTGATCACGTACGGGCTAGAGCTGTGGGGCGCACTGCCGTAAGGCCCTGGTTACAGGACTATTTATTTTTCAATTTTGACGATTGTTTGAAACTTGATATTTTTAATTATTGTGATAATAGACTCTAATTTATTTACTTACTTACTTATTTTAAAATTTTTAGCGACTATATAACATATTGACCTTGCAGCGCACGCGAGAAAGCTGTAAATGCCGGTAGAGGCAAACAGCATTAGTCCGTTAGAAAAAAAAAAAAAGCGCACGCGAGCCCCAAGTGGCATTCTACGGCGGAAAATCTATGGGTCACTATGATGTTCAAATGCTTTTCAAATAATGCACCTGTAACGTTTCTCTATTACTTTGATAAGGTAGTAAGAGTCTCAGGATCGGGGTTATATTCCGACCGAACTCTGCCAGACGGTCCTTGACGTTAGCTAAGCCACTGGCCTGAGCGGACGAGGTGGAAGGGTGTCGTGGCGGGCAGCTACTCGCAGCGTTGGGGGTAGGACGGCTGTTGGACCTCCCAACGGAAACAGTTCTTCCCAGAATAACTTCAATGGACAGCCGCGCCTGGTGTAGAAACCCCGGTTTGGGGTTCTACGCTGCGCAAAAGTAAATTATAGTTAAGAATATGCAAGTATTAAATTGTCTTTGTTTGTATTGCTCTTGATTATTTGTGCGAATTAGCGGCACGGGCGTACACGAAGCCAGAGAATGAACAGCTGACGAGATGGCTGGGAGCCGACGGTGGCGCACGAAGCATTCGTCCCGCTGCCCCTCCGCGCGTTGACCTACTTAGCCCGCTTTGTTTTGTTGTAATGTTTTGAGTATGCAACGAAACCGTTACATACCCCCCTATCAAAAATAGGTTTTTTTTTCTAGAAAAAAAATAACTTAAAAATTGCTAAATTCTTATTAATTTAACTTAAAATCTTTGACATGCCAAGTTCCTATGTTTCGACCTGTCATATCCTCAAGTTCATATACTAATTTAGATTTTTTTGTAATAATACGGCATTTCGTATACTTAGGAGCAAGCTTTTTAGAAAATTTGCCGTCTTTGTCACTCAGATAAAAAGTACGCTTCCAGACCGTATCTCCTACGTTGAAGTCCGCGCTTTTTCGTCGTAGGTTATACGAGGTGCAGTTCCTAGAATGGGATTTTATAAGGGAAAGTTGCACCTTGTCAAATATTTTATGCAGAGCACCCAAGTTTTCAGCATAACTATCACGGGGAGCGAATATGATGCAACCTTCTAGGTCCGAATCGAGGTAGTGTGAACCACAACTGACTAACTCTCGCCCATAAACTAAGAAGGATGGTGTAAAACCAGTCACCTCATTAACCGCACTATTTAAAGCGAACTGTATCTTAGGGATATTCGTATCCCAGACCCTGTGATCTGCATCAATGAAGGCGGACACAGCTGTCATAATAGTTTTGTTATAACGTTCAACAGTGTTAACTTGTGGACTATAAAGGGGAGTATAGTAAATGTTAGGTATTTTGTAAGTTGCAAATAGATTTTTTATTATATTGCTAGTAAATTGCCTACCGTTATCCATCAGGACTGTGCTCGGAAGACCATGAACAAGGAACACACATTCTTCCAAAATTTTACCGATTATTTCTGCTGTAGCCCTTCGTATTGGAAATAGCATACAGTATTTACTAAAACAACAAGTTACTACGAGCAAAAACGTATTTTGTTTTCTAGATACAGGTAAAGGTCCGACTAGGTCTACACTAAGCATCTGAAATGGACGGTTACAGTCTTTAGGCCGACCCATAGTCCCAAGAGCAGTATGAGTCGGGTGCTTATGAGATAGACACGTATCACAACTACCTACGAATTTAGAAACATCTTGATGCATGCAGGGCCAAAAGTAATTTAAGCTAAGACGTTTGTGAGTTTTAAAAACGCCGAAATGACCCGCGGTAGGTTCCGAATGATTTTGAGCGATAATGTCTGGGCGGTATTCTAAGGGTACCACTTCCTTCCATTCAAACTCTCTACAAAGAGGATTCAATGGTTTTATGTACCGAAACAGTTTTGCATTTACCACGCGGTAATTTGGAAAGGATGTTGGTGATGTCTGGCAGTCATGAAATATATTTAAGAACCACGCATCGTTCGTATTTCGGTCTGGTAAATCACATACAGTGCTGATGGCAGAAATGGGAACAGAACGAGACAAACAGTCAGGGACTATATTCTCAGAGCCTTTTCGGTGCTTGATATCAAAATTGTAGACAGATAGGCGCACTCCCCACCGAGCTAGTCGTCCCGTTGGGTTATTAAGATTCAGAAACCATTTTAGCGAAGAGTGGTCAGTGAAAACGGTAAATTTAATTCCGTTTTCCAAGTAACATCGCCAATGTTCAATAGCAGTAAGGACGGCAAGAGCTTCTCGCTCTGTGGCACTGTAGTTGCGTTCTTGGTGTGACAGAGACTTACTCATGTATGCAATAACTTTTTCCTCTCCATCTAAAGTCTGTGTGAGAACTGCTCCGATACCATAATCGCTTGCATCAGTGTGCACTTCGAATGGCATTGTATAATTAGGGCAAGATAGAATGGGAGTAGAAACAAGAAGTCTTTTAAGGTCTTGGAAAGCTTTATCAGCTTCAGGTGACCAGAAGAACGGGGGTGCATTCTTTTTTTGAGATGTCAGGCTATTTAAAGGATTTGCTAGAGCACTAAAGTTCGGAATAAATCTACGATACCAGGAGGCCATTCCCAAAAATCGCCGAACCTCCTTGCGGTTAGTAGGGGAGGGGTAGTTTTTAATTGATTCTACTTTTTCTGGGTCAACCTGTAGCCCATTCGAGTCTACAATATAACCAAGATACTTAAGCTGTTTTCTAAAAAAATGGCTCTTCTGAAGGTTTATCGTTAGGTTGGCTCTTTTTAATTTTTCAAGGACTCGAGTCAGTAACGATATGTGTTCTTCAAAGCTGTTCGAAATTATGATGACGTCGTCTACAAACACTAGTACCCGATTTTCGAATTCGGGTCCATAAAACAAGGCGTCTACTAGCCTTTGTTGAGTAGCAGGAGCGTTGGTGAGACCAAAACACATGGACTTAAAACGGAAGGTACCTTTTGAAGGAATATAAAATGCGGTCTTGTCCCTGTCCTCCTCCTTTATTAATATCTGCCAAAAACTTTTTGACAGGTCTAAACTAGAGAGGTATTTTGCGTCACGCAAGTTGTCAAGGATTTCCGTAATGTATGGTAAGCTGTAAGCGTCCTTTTTGGTAACAGCATTTAGCTTACGACTGTCAAGACAGAACCGCAACTCGCCATTTTTTTTCGGTGTTAAGAGAACCGGCGACGACCATGGACTCTCACACGGCTCAACCACGTCTTCTTTTAACATATCATCAAGTTGTTCCATTAGTATACGCTGCTTCACCGGTGACATTCTGTAATAGCGCTGGCGAATAGGGGCAGCGTCACCAGTATCGATTGCGTGAGTAATTAACGTAGTGCGACCCAAACCGCGTATTTCATAGGAGATATCGCGAAACTGTGCTATTATATGGTCAGCCAAGGATTTTTCTTCGTCTGAAAGGTGATCGTATGGACAAAGGTTTTGAGATTGGTTACTGTCTTTCCCCGTAGCAAAAATTTCATCGGAATCATTATAGAAAGCTATGTGATCCAAATGTTTAGGAAAAAGATTAAACAATCTCCAAAAATCCATACCTAATATAAGAGAGTGTTTAATATTTGGGACAATGTATGCTTTAAGGATGTGAGTTTGATTCTGAAAGGTAACAGGTATATAGAGAGCTCCTTCTGATTTCAGTTTTTCACCACCTGCTGCAACAAAATGTGTACTGCAACATGGCTCTATATCGTAGCCAGCCTTTAACAAATGCTCATGACATCCATTACCTAGTATAGTAGTTGAGGACCCCGTGTCAAGTAATCCAATAATAGGTTGGTCCTGGACATTTATACAAACGTAAGGACGAGATCTATCAACGTTAGAATTATCATCATGGATTGAAGAGATTGCATTGTAGGTAAAAAATGTGGATATATAATTTAACCACTTGTGCCATTCCTTAGGATCGAAGTTATTATTATTAGGCGCTACGACGCGCTCTCTACAATCCAAGTTATTCAGTTTTTTGAATCTTTGTACTGGGGTGAATTACAATCAGGACATTCCGAAAAACGGAAATCCTTTTTCCCACATTTAAAACATATCAGAAACCGTTCTTGTTTACAGTTCCTCAAGGAATGATCATCTGTTCTACACCTCGGGCAAAACTTAGGCTTTGAAGATATATCAGCCAGAGCGGCAACGCTGTGGTTTTTGTTTTGATGGGCATTGTTAGATTCTCTTTGATGATTAAGTGGTTGATTTGGCTTGTTAAATGATGAGCTTTGGTTAAAGTTGTAGAACGTAGTTTTCTGGCCATTATACTGTTTGTTAACCCCGTTATCAGACTTGTATGCGAACTCTGGGGCAATCGTAGTGTTAGACACTTTAGGGGGTTCGCGGAAGTGGGAAAATCGTGACTGTATGTTTTCGTAGTTACGACACACATTTTTAAGCATATCTATAGATTGAATTTCTGAGGATGCAGACAAGGTACTAGCGTAACAGGGACGGATATTATGTAGCAAAATGTCTAACTTTTCCTCATCAGAAAATGGTTTGCTCAGACGAGAAAACATCCCGTGCATGATGGAGAGGTAAATTGTAATATTTTCATTCTCGCCTTGTGTACGTGAACGGATTTCCGCTGCAAACCTGTAGTCATAGTCACTGCTTCCAAAATCCTCTTTAAGTAGCTGACATAAATCATTCCAGCATTTAATCTTTTCTCTATTGCAGCGATACCAATGGAGCGCGTCATCAGTGAATATCTCGTATGACAATGATAAAATTTTGTCAAAAGATATTCCTCTAGACTCAACGAATTCCTCTACTTTTAAGATGAATGATCGTACACATGTTTTTCCTGAAAATCTTAGCTTAGATATTTCAGAAGTTAGGTTGCGCTCACATGTAACTGATATACTAGTAGGTTCCGTAAGTGAGCCGGACGCCACGGATGTCTGAGATCTAGTATGAGAAGTTTGTGGTCGTAGGGCAGACAGTTCTTTATATTGGGAATTAAAATTTGACGAACAGTTTTTATGAAGATCAGCCACGTCTGGTTCGCTACTTATTCTATTTAATCTATGGTAAATATGATGCAGCAAGGTTTCGGTACGCGAATATAGATTTCTATCAATTTTTTGTTTGAGAGTTGCTAAATTAGTTTGCGACTTTAATAGAGATTCTCGAAGTGCTACTAAATCATCGCTAGGTTCAAGATGCGATTCGAGAATATCTTCAGACGGTAGCAGTTGCGATAGCTTAACTATTTGCTTGCGCAGATCTTGAACTGATTCTCCGGTGCCACCTCGCAGCTCTACTTCGTATTCTAGTTCAGCTTTTTGAAGCGATAAAAATTTTATAGAGAACGCCATTATTGGGTATGTGTTGCAAAAAAAAAATGTATATCACAATTTCTACAGAACACAACTACTTACTAATCAATAATTTATATGAAGGTTTCATATATATGCAGGAAAAAGAGTTGATGTAAGTGTGATGCACTTATTAGTTAAATAAATTTAAAAATGAGGGTAGTTGTATTTAAAATATGATCAGATATGTTTACATAAAAGATATTACTAAAGGCTAGATTAAAACCCGTCATGCAACAGTAACATGACCACTCTACGTCAAATTAAATACAAATAAACAAGTAAAGGAAGGTAAAAGAAAAGCCAACAACAAGGAAGACTAAAAATTGCAAAAAGATCTATCTAACAGAGTTCGGAAGCGAATACCACCTGTCTTGGGCGCCAGTGTAACGTTTCTCTATTACTTTGATAAGGTAGTAAGAGTCTCAGGATCGGGGTTATATTCCGACCGAACTCTGCCAGACGGTCCTTGACGTTAGCTAAGCCACTGGCCTGAGCGGACGAGGTGGAAGGGTGTCGTGGCGGGCAGCTACTCGCAGCGTTGGGGGTAGGACGGCTGTTGGACCTCCCAACGGAAACAGTTCTTCCCAGAATAACTTCAATGGACAGCCGCGCCTGGTGTAGAAACCCCGGTTTGGGGTTCTACGCTGCGCAAAAGTAAATTATAGTTAAGAATATGCAAGTATTAAATTGTCTTTGTTTGTATTGCTCTGGATTATTTGTGCGAATTAGCGGCACGGGCGTACACGAAGCCAGAGAATGAACAGCTGACGAGATGGCTGGGAGCCGACGGTGGCGCACGAAGCATTCGTCCCGCTGCCCCTCCGCGCGTTGACCTACTTAGCCCGCTTTGTTTTGTTGTAATGTTTTGAGTATGCAACGAAACCGTTACACACCATTAAACCTGCATTGCATACGAGTCCAAATTCAAAAGCTGACTTGCTTGCATTTCTCTTAAAATTCAGACTTCTGCCGGTCGCTTTCATCGCAGATGTGCAGTAAATGTACTTACGTATTTTGATTACTGAAGACCACCGTAAGTATCAAAAAATATTGTACCGATTTGCTGAATCTCAAGCTATCCGCTTATTTCAGTTCAATTCCATCGCATTTGGACTACGGTGTAGCCTATTTCTGCCTATGCGCTCGATCCGACAACTAGCTGCTGAACAGAAGGAAACTTTTCCTCTGGCAGCAGAGGTAGTTACGAACGACATATACATGGATGACATTACTACCTCTGTGCTCTCCGCTTACATTGGAATGGAGTTATCCCAACAACTGCTCGAGTTGTTTAAATCGGATGGTTTCAACCTTGTTAAGTGGGCGAGTAATTCAAAGGAATTGTTGACACATGTCCCGGAATCACATCGAGTTGCAATAGAGTTTTCAGATACTGACGATTTCAAAATATTAGGTTTAAAATGGCTTCCATCGTCAGATACTGTTCGCACTATTGAGAGACCGTACAAATGAAAGCACTATTTTTTACATACAACTTGTATTTTTCACTTAAAACTTTAATTCGAACTCTAAGTCTAAGTTTTCACGTTTTAATTCAAAAACTCAGACATCACGATGATGTGTTATTAGTTATATTGTGAGTACACAAATTTTGCTAACAGGTCGCTTTATCATCCCATTCTTAGTTTGGATAGTTACAACTCTCGTTAAATTATTTTGACCGGGAAGCTTCTCTACTAGCTCACTTGCATTCCCAACCTAAAAGGAAATTCCATGGGACTGATTAGTGTTGATGAGCAAGAACTTGATAGTATTATTATGAAACTTCGTAACGATTGCGCGGTTGGATGGGATGGAATTTCGAGCTCAATTATAAAAGCAACTAGATTTTCTCTCATACCTTCTCTAAAACACATAATAAATCGATGTCTCACAGAAGGTATTTTTCCTGATATGTTTAAGAAAGCTTTGGTCCATCCAGTCTTCAAAAGTGCGGACAGAGGCAGTGTGAATAATTACAAACCAATATCGGTACTCACATCATTTTCAAAAATACTGGAAAAAATTCTAAATAATAGGTTGTTGAGCTTCTTGAATAAGAATGACATCCTGGCTCCTAATCAGTTCGGTTTCAGAAAATCTAAGTCAACTGAAGATGCTGTGATGGAACTAACAAACACAGTAGTTAATAACTTGGATAAGAAAACGAAGACAATTGGCATTTTTCTTGATTTGTCCACAGCCTTTGACACTGCCTCTGTCCCACTTCTATTGGACAATATGGAAAGAGTTGGCATCAGAGGTCCTGTGTTAAAAAAATTCCGTGACTATCTGACAAATCGTACACAAGCTGTAAAAATTCATTCTGTTATCAGTGATGATGAAGAGATTGGTGTTTTTGGTGTGCCTCAAGGAAGTGTATTGGGTCCCACTCTTTTTTTAATATTCGTCAATAATCTATGTCTCCTTAAAATTCCAAATTGTAATATTGTTACGTACGCAGACGTTACTGCACTTTTTGTTGAAGGAAAAAGTTGGGAAAGTGCACGTGCAAATGCGGAAAATGCCTTACAGCTGGTCATGTATTGGTTAAATATAAACCTGCTAACCTGAAATATAAGTAAAACTAAATTTATCGCTTTCTCTCCATGTGTATCATCACAACCTCCACCATCTTTTTCCATCAGAGCACATCAATGTTGTTCCGTTTTTTCAAGCTGCCAATGTGCTTCTTTAGACAGGGAATTTTTTGTGAAATATCTCGGTGTCTACATTGACCAAATATTATCTTGGCAGAAGCAGATAGATGTCTTAAGTGGACGTGTCTGTAAATTAATATTCACCTTTAACAACTTAGGCCAGCTGCAGACTTGCAAACCCTTAAGCTTTGGCTTAGTATACTATGCTTTGGCTCAATCTATATTAACATACTGTATTGGCGCTTGGGGTAAAATATTTTCTACTAGCATGCTCAAGCCAGAAAGAGCACAGAGAGGTGTATTAAAGACGTCGGACGTCGACGCAATGACGTAGCAAGTGGTCACTGGCGCGGCTGGCTTGGACGAGTCATTCTACTTCGGGACATCGTACTTAGCGGACGTGCCTTATTTAGTCCACTGTTGGACACTTCTACCTGGGTACTCGGAGACGTCAGACGTGGCTTAAGAAATCTACGTGAATTGTTATCGTGTTTGGTGATATCGCGATTTGTTATTTAAAATCAATGAAACATGTTGATAGTTCGCTTTGTATTTTCTGTTTAAAAATTGAATACACTTCTGATCGTCAAGAATATATATATATATCATAGAAATAATATAAATACATACACATTCCCATACTATTTTGTCTATTTAAGTAAAACTCTAAGACAGGGCAGGACCTGTAACCCTGTAACACAGTCAATACTAGTACATGGTTCAGGGCTATCCGATAGTGAGAAGTGTAGTCATTCTATGAACCTTTTATAGTTAGATTTAAGAATTTGTACATATGTGAATGATCGTACACTGTATTTAGTTGATGAAATAAATTATCTTTATCTTATCTTATCTATGATTTTACCTAGTAACCATTTTGCTGGTGGGATATTGTCTTCTTGTATCACAATAATATCATTACGTTTGGCTCTTCAAGCTTCTGATTCCATTTATATCTCTGCTTTAAATTAACAATATACTCCTTAGACCACCTTTTCCACCTTTTACGTTTACTACGAATGAAGCGGACAAAGGTTGTACCAAACGCATAATATTGTCTGTAATAGCTAGACTTTTTGATGTACTCGGCCTGGTAGCGCCAGTAATATTGTATGCCAAGTTACTAATACGAGAGCTGTGGCTCGCAGAAATTGGATGGGATTAGGATGTTCCCGAGTCCATCCAGGATTGACGTCACGAACGTCGGTAACCCAGTTTGTCTCCGAGTAAGAGGAAATTGTTTTGAGTAGTAATAAAGCGATATAACTTGTGACAACTAATAAATATTGTGCCTAAGTGATTACGGATCATCTGTGCAGTGATATACGGTGAAATATACAACAAATTAACGCATTTTGCACACAAATTGCCTATACCATCTTAGTAAACTATTCAACGCTACCCTCAATCATTTATTTAATTGTGGCAAAAACATAAATAGTGATTTCTTTCGCTTAATAATTTTGTGCTAGTCGAGACATCGGCTGTTTGCACATCTGACCCAATTAAGTTGTCGTGCATGTTACACATCTACTTATTAGTGCGATGGCAAATAAGTGTGGAGCGTGCGGTCGTTTTACCACTGCGTCGGAGGGCGCTAGGTGCTCAAGCTGCAAATGTAATTTCCACCGGCAATGTGTAAATATCCCGCAGGAAGCTAAGGTTGCTGCATCATGGCTCTGTCCAGGATGCAAAGTTAAAACTCCCAGAAAGGACAACTCAGAGCATCCTGTGAAGGGGTCAGAGGCTGACTATTCCTGCACTAAAGATGCCACTTCTAGTGTCAACACGGACGATCCTATCCGCGATATATTGATCGAGATGAGATCAATTCGTAGTGACGTCAGCTCCATGAGAGAGGAGATGGCCAGCATGAGGGCCTCCGTGGAGGGTTTCACCAGACGAATCGACGGGATGGAAACACGGCTGGTAGCCCTCGAAACTACTGTCACTGAGCTGCAAACTCGCCCCGCCTGCGACGAACTCCTTAGCACCATCGAACGGCTGAAGTCGGACCTCAATGAACGCGATCAGAATCTGCTGCTTAACGATGTAGAAGTCACAGGCCTACCAGAAGAACAGGGAGAGAACCTCGGACATCTCGTGAGCCTGATAGCGACCAAACTCGGAGTTGTCTGTGAGGAACGTGACTTCGTCTCGGTGGAGCGGGTAGGGTTGCGTCGGCCACATTCTGAAGGCGAAGATGGAGCGGTGCGCGGCGGCTCCCGGTCCCGGCCCCGGCCGGTGGTGGTGCGGCTGGCGCGCAGGCAGTTGAGAGACGCGCTGCTGCAGGGCGCGCGCGTGCGCCGACACATCACCACTGAGGGGCTGGCCATGACAGCTGAGCCAGCAGCGCGCCTTTACGTCAATGAACACCTCTCCAGATTTAATTAAATGTTATTTTACAAAGTGCGCGAGGTCAGTCGAAGCCAAGGTTGGAGATATGCATTGACAAAGGGAGGACGGATCTTTGTCCGCCGGGAGACAGGAAAGGCTTCACACCGAGTGAGGACTGAAGCAGACATACCAAAAATTTTTGGTTGTGGTCTAGTTGGGACCGAGCAGAGTATGAACTGAAGAGGAGCCTTAAAATAAGTAGTAAAAAAATTAGGTCATGGATTTATTTCTTTCTTATTATTACAACTAGTTCCTACATTATAAAAGAATATTTACACAATGATAAAAATATGTCATGTTACAACAATTTTGGAAACTTACTATATATTTGTGGCGGTATGATGTGTTTTTGGTATGAATCTGAGAGTAGTAATGAGCATGCTATAAAAATAGATTCCTATAAATTAAATGCATTGGTCAACTTCTTACTGAAACTACTTCATTATATTCGTAGTAAGTGTGATACATGTAAATTTTTTAATAAGTGCAGTTTTCAAGTTGTATGCATAGTGAAAATAGGAATATTTTTATAATGCTTAGCCAAAAATTCAAAGTTGGACTATTTAATGCTGGCTCTTTAGGAACAAAACACGATGAGTTTATTATGGCAATGCATAGGCTTGATGTGCACCTTATGGCCATAAATGAAACTTGGTTAAGGGATGGAGAGGAGAACCGGGCTCCTACAGTAAGTGGCTACCGCCTTCCTCACACACCCCGACCTACTTCCCTTAGGGGTCGTGGGGGTGGAGTAGGCTTTTATATAAAGAGTGGGTTGAATGTACGCAAATGTATACACCCTCCCACCACTTGTGTGGAGCAAATGTGGCTGAGACTAAACGTTAATTCGGTCAGGTTAATAATTGGAACTGCATATCGTCCTCAATGGGTAAATGTTGAAACATTCCTAGACGGACTTACTCATTCAATAGCCAGTTTTACTGAATACGATTGTTTGATTATTATGGGAGATTTTAACATAGATATGCTTTCAAATGATAAAAGTAAAGCAATGTTATCTTTTTTAAACTATACAAGTCTATATCAGTTAGTGAAAGAACCAACTCACTTTACTGAACACAGTGAGACACTGATAGATTTGGTATGCACCGATGCAAGGTCTCATTCTACTGGGGTTACTCATATACCTGATCTGAGTCACCATGCTATAGTTACAGTTGAGTTCCGTTTTAAAGTTGAGAAACCTAAACCTTATGTCATTGTCTATAGACCACTTAAAGATATATTACCTGACTTATTCCATAGAGATTTAAATTTAATTAATTGGCTACCACTACATGATTTTTATAATGTTAATGACATGGTATTAGCTTTCAACAGTTGTATCTTAAACCTTTTTAACCTACATGCCCCTAAAAGATCTCTTTTAATTAAAAAAGCTCTTCCACCATGGCTCACAGACACTGTCAAGGAAATGATGCTTATACGAGATAAGTACCATTGCCAATATAAAATATCTAAGTCTGATGTACATAAGCAGAGTTACAAGGACATGAAACACATTGTAATACAGGCTATTTATCATGAAAAAAAGGCTTATTTTAATAGTAACATCAATCATAACATAAAAAATCCCAAAAAACTTTGGAAGAACCTTAAATCTACCATAATACCAAATCACAAAAAACTTTTGGAATTGCCACCGTGCTGTGATAATCCCGACTCTATCAATTCACATTTTATTGACGTTCCTGGTAATGATTTTGTTCAATTATCTCACCTTACATTTTTCGAGTTCAATAGATTCAACGACTCAGTTTTCAAACTGGAAATAGTTACCGAGAATATGGTGGCCAGAGTTATGAGTGGATTATCCTCAAATGCAGAAGGTGTGGATCATCTAACATTACAAATGATACTCTTGACTATGCCTAACACTCTGCAGACTATAACTAAAATTATAAATAAGTCTATTACTACTTGTACATTTCCTGATATTTGGAAAGTTTCTATTATCAAGCCTATTCCAAAAAAACATGATGTATCTTCAGTAAATGATTTAAGACCGATCAGTATATTACCATGCATGTCTAAGATACTCGAAAAAATTGTATGCCAACAAATGACAAAATACCTTGAGGCAGAAGACATATTGCCTGCAACCCAGTCTGGCTTTCGCAGGCAGCGCAGTACTGCTACTGCTTTGCTGGATGTGGTAGATAATGTACTCTGTGCTCAGGATCAGGGTATGAGTTCCATTTTAGTATTACTTGATTTTTCTCGAGCTTTTGAATCTATTAATATTACACTGCTGTTATCAAAGTTATCTTATTATGGATTTAACACTGACACTGTAAAATGGTTTCATAGCTATCTATCTTTCAGGTCTCAGTTAGTACATATCACTGGTTTGGATGGGAAGACAAAATCTTCTTCCTGTATTTATAATCACAGAGGAGTCCCTCAGGGTTCTATTCTTGGGCCCGTACTCTTCATTCTATATAGTGCAGATATTGTCAATTGTATAAAGCACTGTCAGTATCATATTTACGCTGATGACTTGCAAGTATATCTGAGTTTTCATCCGAACAACCTTCACGAATCTATAAATAAAATAAACGAAGACTTAGATAGATTATCCAAATGGTCCTTAGAAAACTGTATGGTATTGAATCCCATTAAGTCAAAGTATTTGGTTCTGGGAACTAAGAAGCAGATAGCAGAAATAACAAATCACGACCCACGGGTATCTATCCTAAACATGCCCATTGCTCGTGTTTCTGAAGCCCGTAACCTAGGTTTAGTAATGGACAGCCATTTGCATTTTGAGAAGCACATTCAAGAATCTGTTCGCAATTGCTTCTATAGATTGAAAGTGCTATATAATGTGAGACCTTACCTCAGTACTGACCTGAGGATAGCTTTGTGCGAATCACTGATTCTATCAAAACTGAATTATGCTGATGTTGTGTATGGATCTTGTCTTCTTAAGAGGTCAGAGGTACTTTTGCAAAGGGTGCAGAATGCATGCGCAAGATTTTGCTTCAATGTGCCAAAGCGTGGACATGTAACACCTTTTTTAAATATTGCTGATCTCATGAAAATGAAAGTCCGAAGACAGCTTCACTTTGCTACCCTACTCTTCGGGGTAATCAAGAGTAAAAAGCCAGATTACCTGTTGAAGAAATTATCTTGGGCCCATGAAAAAAGCTCACACATTACAAGGGCAACATCTTATTTGATCTTGACTCCACTGCATAAGACGCAAGCGTTCCGTGGCAGTTTTAAATTTGCCGCATCCAAATGCTGGAATGACCTTCCACCACCATTGAGAGACCTAAAAACGTCCAAAACTTTTAGCAAACATTTTAAAGCTCATTTATTAAAACTTCAAAAGGCATAGATATTGACTTACTTTTATTATTTTATACTTACTTAACTTACTTACTTAATTACACTTACTTTGGGTTTTCCTCATCACATGAGTGGTGCGATGATGATGTAAAGTAGATTACTTGAACTTTTGTTTCTTAAACAATGCTATATACACGGTCTGGCTTTCGAAGGAAGCGGCGTGATTTCTAAACGTTTCACGTCCCATCTTATCTAATATCTTGTCTTCAATTCTGTTCTCTGCGAAATTATTCTTTGCCAGCGAACACATATCCAGCTGCCACGTTGACACTTATTCTGTGTTTTATATGTTCATTGCTTATTCTCAGAGCCAGCCAATCGCACGGATTGACACATGATGCATACGTATCCGATTTATTATAATTATTGCAAACATCGGTGTATAATAAATAAAAATTACAATGCGTACAAACATTTAACTATATTGAGACACAAAAAAGATGAAAGAGGAGTAGAGGTTATACACATGAGTCGACGTGTCCTAACTAATAAGTAACCATAGATATTATAGCAGCAATGCTGCGTTCGAGCAAGCCCTTATTAAGTTTTTATATTTAATATCTGATGTTTTTTATTTGTTGTTCATTTTGTAATTTTTATTTTTTATTTTTTATTTTTATTCTCATGTTTCACAAATATTATCTCCTAATGGTACATAAACTACTAGTTACATGTACGTTCGTGATGCCAGTCTGAGTTCCTACTGAAAATCAGTGCGACGGTTATCCAACCTTAGCATTATGCTGAGTGGGAACTCATTCCTGGCATCGCGCAGCACCACAACAAACATTTAGATAAAGCTATATGTTATTACTTTTATGTATTTATATATTCTTAATATTACTGTGTGTTCTTATATATATGTTTTTACTGTTGTGGTGTTGCCTATGTCAAGAATAAATGTATTTCTTTCTTTCTTTCTTTCTTTCATCGCTAACCGCTTTGTTCAGTTCAAAACTGAACTACCACTTTTATCGGAGTTGTAAGTTTCTCGCCACTTAGGAGTAGCTCACAACTATGTGGTTAATATTGTTGCCTTTGGAGACGCTAGTCTCAAGGCATACGAGTGCGCCGTGTATTTGCATGTAACACATCCAAACGGTGACGTCACGCTGACTCTGGCTTGTGCCAAGTCAAAGGTAGCCTCTCCTAAGATAACATTGCTCGCTCGTTTGGAATTATGCGTCACCGTAAATAATTCCGCTTCACTATTTCATTTCAAACTCTTGGGATTTTCAAGCCGGGGAGTATGTTCGCGCGCTATTGAGTCGCTTATTATTATTTGTCTCTTTCGGCCGGTGGAAGTTACAGAACGAGGAGCGCGCCTGTAGCGCACCGACGGCGCGAAGCCGAAACAAAGAAAATGACATCTGACAACTGCCAATTTCAATGGATTTGACACCGAAAAGCTTCCCCGCCAATTACATTTGATTTATAGTTTGACTTTGCCGTTTATTCGAGGTGAAGCAGATAGAAATCAGAATTTCTATTTACCTACTCGGAACGAAGGCGGTCATTGCAAACAGGCCAAAGGAACACGAGGTGTGCACACCTGGATCGTTGAGCGGTTGGCACGTCGGTCATGTTTGGAAATAGGTTAGTGCCTTTACGTCTATGTACTCCCGAGGCCACTCTTTTGTCTTATCCCGCACCCCCCCTTATGGTGGATTTACAACCCACCACACTATAATAATAGCGAACATCGGTGCAGTAAATAAAATTAATACAACATTTTAAATTTCAATGTGATTTTATTTTATTTTCATTGCAAAAATTACAGCTTTATAATTAAATCTAGGTACATACAACTTAGGTTAGACTGGGCCAATTACAAGTTTTCACTTCCAAAATTGAAATAGGAAACTAAACAAAACTAAAAAAAAACATTTCTTGAAAAATGAAATTTTAACTTAACTGCGCGCTAATTAACGAGGTAGAATTAATGGGTGTAATATACATTGATTAAAAACTAAAAAAATCACTCAATAAGGCATAACAAATAGTACCCAAGCTTCCGGTGAAGATATCAAATTCATTATTGCGTTTAAGGAATTCGTTAAACATAGTGGGGGTTCTGCAGAAGAAAGAATTTCGTTTGTACTTAGTCTTCCCGGGGAGTACCTACAGCTAATACAGAAGTATGACACGAGTTGGAGTTGAAGTTCGAAGACAGATTTTACCGAGTAATACCGAACTATCAACTTGTGAAGTTAGAATTAATTAAATGGTATTACTTATATGACGTCTGCAATTTTTAGTCGTATCTGAAACGGTAGTAAGTGGTAGCGCTTACATCTTTCTTCGTAGCTTCTATAGTAACATCGTGAGCGGTGTTGTAAGAGATTTATAAACTTGATCTGAATTCTTTCAATGCGTTTGTTATGATACTCACAGTGAAGGCTCCAGACCTGCGAGCAGTATTCAAAGACACTACGAACGTATGCACAGTCATCATCATCATCATCATCATCTCAGCCATAGGACGTTCACTGCTGGACAAAGGCCTCCCCCATTGATTTCCACAAGGACCGGTTGGAAGTGGCCCACATCCAGCCCTTGCCTGCGATCTTAGTCAGGTCGTCTGTCCACCTAGTTGGTGGCCGTCCTATGCTGCGCTTGCCAGTCCGTGGTCTCCATTCGAGAACCTTTCGGCCCCAACGGCCATCGGTTCTTCGAACTATATGCCCTGCCCACTGCCACTTCAACTTGCTAATCCTCTGGGCTATATTGGTGACTTTCGTTCTTCTACGGATCTCCTCATTTCTGATTCGATCACGTAGAGAAACCTCGAGCATAGCCCTCTCCATAGCTCGCTGTGCGAGTCTGAGCCTGTTCAGAAGGCCCATAGTCAGAAACCACGGTTCAGTTCCGTAAGTCATCACTGGTAACACACATTGTTTAAAGACCCTCGTTTTCAGGCATTGCGGTATTTTGGACGAGAAGACGTCTCGGAGCTTTCCGAACGCTGCCCAGCCGAGTTAGATTCGACGATTGTCCTCTTTATCAAAGTTGGACTTACCTAATTGGACTGTCCTAGGTAGACGTAATGGTCAACAACTTTGAGAGTCGAGTTCCCAATTGATATGGGGGCGGGCGCAACATGGGCATTTGACATAATTTTCGTCTTGTCCATGTTCATTTTAAGGCCCACTCTTAGGGAAACTCTGCTGAGGCCTTCGAGCATCGTGCTGAGATCTTCCATCGACTCTACCATGACCACAATATCGTCGGCAAACCGAAGGTGAGTGATGTACTCGCCGTTGATGTTGATGCCGAATCCTTGCCATTCCAAGAGCTTGAAGGCGTCTTCTAATGCAGCAGTAAACAGTTTCGGAGAAATAACGTCTCCCTGTCTCACGCCTCTTTGCAATGGAATCGCCCTCGAAATTTGCTCTTGTACTCGGACCGACATGGTGGCGTTATTGTACAAACACTTCAACACTTCGATATACCGATGGTCAATACGGCACCGCTGGAGAGACTCAAGCACCGCCCACGTCTCGATCGAATCAAAGGCTTTCTCATAGTCCACGCTAAACATAAGGGCAAGTTATACTCTTCGGTCTTTTGTATAACTTGCCGCAGCGTATGGATGTGGTCTATCGTGCTGTAGCCTTTTCGGAAACCGGCTTGTTCAATGTAGGAGGTTTACCATCTGTAGAGGTTTCCGTGAATACTCATTGCTTGGAGCTTGCTCATAAGTACATTGTGATCCAGCCTGTCAAAGGCCTTACTGAAGTCAGTAAATATACCATCAACTTGAGAACTCGGAGCCATTGCCTCAAATGAATGCCGTGCTGCTATGAAATTAGCATGCCTGCATAGGTATTGTGTTTGTTCATAGACGATATTTTTTAATGTTTTGGCGAATATGCATAACTTTGAGATAGGGCGGTAGTTCTCGGCATTCGATTTTTTCATTTCTATTATATTTTTATTTTAATTATTGATAGCCATAACTTCTTTCTTTCACGGTGGGCGGGCAGTAAAGATGCCCATCCTTAAGGAGAGCCAGGTCTAGCAGGTCGGGCCGGCGCTCGCGCCACCCGCGCTTCCCGCACAGCCCGCGCCTCCTGCACGTCCTGCGCCGCTCGCGCTACCCACGGCGCCCGCACCTCCCGCACCGCCCGCGCCACCCACATCTCCCGCGCCACCCGCGCCACCCGCGCCGCCCGCACCTCTCGCGCCGCCCGCGCCGCCGACGCCACCCACGCCCCCCGCACCATTCGCGCTGCCCGCGCCGCCTGCGCCGCCTACGCCACCCGAGCCATCCGCGCCGCCCGCACCGCCCGTGCCACCCACACCACCCGCGCCATTCGAGCCACCCGCGCCACCCGCACCGCCCGCGCCCCTCGCGCCGCCCGCGCCGCCCGTGCCGCCCACGCCCCCCGGGCCATTCGCGCCGCCCGCGCCGCCTGCACCACCCACGCCGCCCGCTCCGTCTCCGCCGCCCGCGCCGCCCGTGCCGCCCACACCACCCGCGCCATTCGCGCCACCCGGGCCGCCTGCGCCGCCTGCACCACCCGCGCCGGTTGCACCACCCGCGCCGCCCACGCCGCCCGCGCCGCCAGCGCCACGCGTGCCGCCCGCACCGCCCGCGCCACCCGCACCGCCTGGTGCGCCGTTTATGCCTTCCGCGCCGCCCGCTCCTCCCGCGCCGCCCGCGCCACCCGGGCCGTCCGCGCCGCCCTCACCACCCGCGCCGCCCGCTCTGCCTGCGCCGTCCGGGCCGCGCGGGCCGTGGCCCGTAGTACTGCGCCGCACGCGCCGCCCATTCTCCTGCGCCGCTGGCTCCGCCCGCGCCGCCCACCAGTCGCTCCTTCTTCTATGAAAGATTTTATTTTATTTTTATTCTCTTAGGAAAACTACAGCTTATATGGTATGCTAGTGGATATTGTAGAGCTGTGAAGAAGTTGCAGAATGCCCCGTTTCTTAGATATGATTTTTTTAAAAGGTCGAAATTACGTCGTGTCTTATTTTAATGATAATTAATTGTTTATACTAGATAATCGCGACAAATAAGTGTTTAAAGTGATAAAAACATGTACTAAACATAACTTGCGTTAAAACTTGTGTTTGCCGAGTAACCTCAGCAAATGGCAAGTTGTTCGAGTCACTAGTCCAAAAAATACTACTTCCATATTTGAAGACAGACATCAGTCCTTACCAGCATGGATTTCTACCTAAGCGGTCTACCACATCTAATTTAGCTAATTATGTATGTCATGTCTCAAGAGCTTTGGAAGACAAATTAGAAGTTCACTCAATTTACACAGATTTTTCGAAAGCTTTTGATGTGATAGATCATGACCTGCTTATCTGTAAACTTGGACATGCAGGTATATGTGGCTCGCTATTAAGATGGTGCGAATCATATTTACGAAATCGTTCACAAATTGTTAAAGTTCGCGGCTTTTTATCGGAACCGAAGGATGTGCCATCCGGGGTACCACAAGGTTCTCATCTTGGCCCACTGTTTTTCCTTGTGTTTGTGAATGATTTATGCATGAAAATTAATTCATTTTTTCAACTTTATGCTGACGATCTCAAAATTTATAGAACTATCACCTCTCCTGATGATATTCTAATCTTACAAAACGACATCGATAAGGTATATCAATGGTGTCTTATCAATAAAATATCTCTCAATGCTTCTAAATGCTCCTACATAGTTTATTCTCGTAAAAAAAATAGTACAAGTCCATCTTATTTTATCAACGACTCAAAACTGAGTGAAATTAATAAAGTTAAATGATCTAGGAGTAATATTTGATAAAAAACTTGATTTCCGTGAACACATCGACCACACGGTTAAAAAATGTGCTAAAATCTCTGGTTTCATTATTCGCCAAACCAGGATTTTTAAAGAACCTTTTGTTTCAAAACTCCTTTTTAATTGTTACGTACGTAGTTTACTTGAGTATTGTAGTCCTATTTGGAACCCCTGTTATAAAAATCACATCACTCGTCTTGAGAAATTGCAGCATCGATTTTTATACCATCTTTGTTTTATCAACAATAAATGTCGCGAACTCACCTCTTACGAATCTAGGTTGACTTACTTTCGTACCACATCACTACAGAAAAGACGTATGGTATCTGATCTAATTTTTCATTACAAAATTGTGAATAATTTAGTTGACTGTCCTGATTTATTAAATATGCTTGAATTGGCAGTACCTCGATCTAGTAGTCGCCTTCATAACAGAAACACTTTTAGGCTGCCTATGACATGCACCAACCTCGGCCAACGCAGTTCTATCTATCGCATGTGCTCATTTTACAATAGTATAGACAGTGACATCGACATCTTTAATGCATCAGTTAATTCCTTCCGAAAGTTATGTCTAGAACACAACTTTCCTACCATATTTGAAATTATTTAATATTTGGCAGTTGTTTTAAGACTTTTTAGCATAGTGTATGATTATTTATTAGCATGCTGTGTCTACTTCGAGTAGGTCATACATATGTCTAAGCTTATAAATGTCAATATGTTAAGATTAATAATGTAAATAATGTATGAACCAGTTTTGTATACCTAATAAATAAAAAAAAAAAAAAAAAAAAAAAAAAGTAACCTAAACTATTACCGACAGAAATACCCGGGAGGAAAAACTTAACTGTCGAATCCAAAACACTCTCCGTTGCAGTGCCGCCCTCTACAAAGTATTGGTGTCCAGAATATTAAGCAGAAACACCAAGATCTGGATCTACAAAACTATCATTAGACCAATATTGTTGTACGGATGCGAAACCTGGACACTAACTCTAAAAGAAGAGGAGAAGCTATTAGTGACGTAGAGAAAGGTTAAGCGCAAAATTCTAGGACCGGTCAGACGGGAAGATGGCAGCTGGAGAGTGCGTGAAAACCAAGAGATCAAAAATATGATCGCTGCACCTTGGCGCTGATAATTGGCGAGACCAAAGCACAGAGGCTCCGCTGGATGGGCCACGTACAGAGAACGGGGATGGACCGTAGTGTCAAAAAGGCGTATCTTGGAGTTCCAAGCGGCCGCCGACCTATCAGTATGCCCAGATACCGCTGCAATGACGCCGTCGAGTCGGACTTATTACTTCTCTTATTATTAGTCGGACACATTAGGTAATTCTAATTATAATAAATGTATTGCTCCTTCCTAAAGCACGCGAAGTTGAATTCTGCTTAGATCACAATTTATAATAACCTTATAACTGCATTACGAACTGTGTAAACTCGCCATGAATTAAGAAAAAAGTTTTATATCAGCATACGGACTCGAAAAAATACATAATATTTGATGATTTGTCTACTCTAGGACTCTAATGTACACTAGATATAAGCAAAACTGTATTTTATCATGATTGAATATAGAAACTTTGAAATTGAATTGAAATTGAGTCGGACTTGCGCAAGCTGCGAGCGGTCAACTGGCAGGAAGCAACGCAATATCGACAACGATGGCGTTCTTTTGTATCGGAGGACAAGACTCACTTTGGGTCGTTGCGCCAACGGAGTAAGTAAATAAGTACCTACTCTTTACAATTTCGTTAAGTAGTCGTAAAGTCGACTTGCGCGGATGCCGTGACATATGTGCTACGGCAGGGTATGGAATACTGTTTCCATTTGCCGAAATATCTCTGTCCAGCAAAACTCACCCATTGTTTGGACCAGAATGTTTTCGTTCTCAGGCACAAAAGCATCAGGTATACCTAGCATGGGTTGATGCTCGAAACCGTAAAGCGAAGGATATTCGTGATTCGCCTTCAACAAAGCTGCCAAGTACTGTAAGAAGGCTTTACGGAAGGCTCAATTCGACCACATTAGCCAAATAGGGAACTAACTCGCTTCGTACCCTGCGGGTAGTAAAGCTTTTTGGTCTCTAGCTAAATCAACCGAAACCAACTTCTGCCGCTCCTCATTTCCTCTACTGCAGAAACCTGATGGATCGCTAGCCCACACTGCGGAAGAGAAAGCAAATTTATTTACATCTCTCTTTGCAGAGTCTTCACGTCTAGATGCTGGTAGCACAGCACTACCAGCTCCACTGAATAGATGCGAGACGATTATGTCAAACATCTGCATTCGGAAAGTGGATGTTCGCAAATAATAATAATAATAATAATAAATTTATTTATTCAGACAACTTAGCCCACACAACATTATAATTTAGCAAGATAATTAAATACTAACAATACTCAATCATCTTCCACACTAAAGGACACTCAAATTTCTCAGCTATCGCCTTTAGGATGCTGTTACTGCTTGAGTGAAGTCTGATCAGCAATGAAGCGGTCTTTTTGCGCCAAACAGCATCGAAAGGATCAGTACGAGCCTCCGTGAACATAGTTGAGGCGCCGCAGAATCGCGGAATCCGTAACAGCGCCCTAAACGCGTTATTATATTGAATTCGCAGATAATTTTAAGCTTTTTGGGTATAGCTGAACCACAGACTCGCTGAGTAGAGAGTGATTAAATAATGTTATTTTTACTGCATCTGTACATCTAGAGAATCTACGGGCTAGCATATTCGCCCTTACTGACAATGCTCTGCGCTCCCTTTCCATATCCGCCTGATCTTTCAGATCCTCCGTTAGCAGATGCCCCAAGTACTTAAATTGTCTTTTGAGCGGGATACCGTTGAGTGCCACAGGCAGAACATAATTAGGGCTTCTGGCACTAGCTCTAAAAATCGTATACTCGGACTTAGTTACATTGTACATTAGCCCATGAGAAGACACATATGTCTCACACACTGCAACAAGCTTTCGTAGTGCGCTGATCGAGGGAGACAGCAGCACCATGTCATCGGCGTAACTAATGTTATTGACACAAACATCATTTATGTAACAACCAATTGGCATGCTGCTGAGTCGCTCGATCAGTGCATTCACATATAAGCAAAAAAGCAATGGTGAACTTAATCCTCCTTGTCTCACCCCGCACTCCAGCCTCCACGGATCGGAAAGCTTGCCTGTCCACCGAACACGATTCTCCTGACCAACGTACCAAAACTTAATTAATGCAGCCAATTCTGTCGTTACTCCTGTATCCATCATCTTTTGCCGAAGAATGTCATATGAGACCATATCGAAGGCCCTAGAGAGGTCCAAGAAACAAGCATAAACTGGTGTCTGTCTATCTGTATAATACTTGACAGTGTGCTTTAGACTGAAAATGGCCGTATCAGTTGATAGCCCAGGTCGGAACCCAAACTGGGCATCATGCAGTCCAATATGTTGTTGTAAATATGAATTTATCACATTGTCCAGTACTTTTGCCATGATCGTAGCCAAGGAAATGGGTCGGTAGTTTGTTTTATCGGACATATCTCCTGTTTTACTTTTGACTATGGGCACAACTATAGTTTGCATCAAGTCACGAGGTAGAAATGAGTGACGCAAGCACAAGTTAAACAACATTGCAAGTACCCGAGGCAAATGAGGCCCAGCCTGTGTCAAATGCTGGATGCTTAAGTTGTCGAAACCCGGCGACTTACCCCCCTTCATTTTACCGAGCGCCACACGCACGCCACGTGCGAGAATAGTCACGGATATAGGCGATGCGTTCTCTGAATCAAAAATAGTGCATGCTGGCGCTAAGGGTGACTTCACGGCAAAATGGTTTTTAAAAACATTAGTAATCTCTTCAGAGTTACATGCGCTATCTATACTCACTAGAGTACCAGGTTTAATGTTGAGCTTATTTGTGCACTTCCAGAAATTTTTGAAGTTTGACTTTGAGTGATATGTGCTAATAAGTCCATTTTAATTTGCTCTTGATGATTCTGGCACCATTTCAGTCTACTTTTAAATATTTTACGCGCCTGGACCATGTCGTTAAAAATTGGACCACAAATGGGTTTGCCACACGATAACCATACCCTAAATTTCAGCTTGGCATTTAAGTGAGAATCCCCTACATGCTTATTCCACCCTGCTACTCTCTTTTTTACTGAACTTTTCTTCACCAAGTAACTTGTGTTACTTGCAGCTGTACATAGTATGTTAACTACGCTATTATACAAATTATTGATAATTTTTGACGTGATAACGTTTTATAAATTGATGAATGCCAAAATGAAAAATAGTAACGGTAACATTCCGCGTAACGTTCCACCTAAGTTTTATCTAGATCTAGATAATATAATCAAAGTCAAAGTCAAGGTCAAGGTCAAGGTCAAGGTCAAGGTCAAAGTAAGTCAATGGTCAATGGTCAATGGTCAATGGTCAATGGTCAATGGTCAATGGTCAATGGTCAATGGTCAATGGTCAATGGTCAATGGTCAATGGTCAATGGTCAATGGTCAATGGTCAATGGTCAATGGTCAATGGTCAATGGTCAATGGTCAATGGTCAATGGTCAATGGTCAATGGGCAATGGTCAATGGTCAATGGTCAATGGTCAATGGTCAATGGTCAATGGTCAATGGTCAATGGTCAATGGTCAATGGTCAATGGTCAATGGGCAATGGTCAAGGTCAATGGTCAATGGTCAATGGTCAATGGTCAATGGTCAATGGTCAATGGTCAATGGTCAATGGTCAATGGTCAATGGTCAATGGTCAATGGTCAATGGTCAATGGTCAATGGTCAATGGTCAATGCTCAATGGTCAATGGTCAATGGACAATGGTCAATGGTCAATGGTCAATGGTCAATGGTCAATGGTCAATGGTCAATGGTCAATGGTCAATGGTCAATTTCAATGTCAAAGTCAAAGTCAAAGTCAAAGTCAAAGTCAAATTCAAAGTCAAATTCAAAGTCAAAGTCAATGTCAATGTCAATGTCAATGTCAATGTCAATGTCAATGTCAATGTCAATGTCAATGTCAATGTCAATGTCAATGTCAATGTCAATGTCAATGTCAATGTCAATGTCAATGTCAATGTCAATGTCAATGTCAATGTCAATGTCAATGTCAATGTCAATGTCAATGTCAATGTCAATGACAATGACAATGGCCATGACAATGACAATGACAATCACAATGACAATGACAATGACAATGACAACGACAACGACAACGACAACGACAACGACAACGACAACGACAACGACAACGACAACGACAACGACAACGACAACGACAACGACAACGACAACGACAACGACAACGACAACGACAACGACAACGACAACGACAACGACAACGACAACGACAACGACAACGACAACGACAACGACAACGACAACGACAACGACAACGACAACGACAACGACAACGACAACGACAACGACAACGACAACGACAACGACAACGACAACGACAACGACAACGACAACGACAATGACAATGACAATGACAATGACAATGTCAAAGTCAAAGTCAAAGTCAAAGTCATACATGATTATGTCGTTATCACGTAAATCTATCGTCCGTAAACCGACTTTACAGACAACCAAGTTTTTTATGTTGGGAATCAGTACAATTTGAGTAACTACATTCTTGTAGTTGATATGGAAAATCAATACATTTTAATTTTGAGTTCCAAATAGCCTGATACCGATTAATCTGCTCTACAGTTCTTTCCCCCCGTTTTACTGAGTTACACATTGAGCTGAGAGCTATGTTCTTTTGTCTAACAACATTAAGATTACAGTTAATTACTAATGGGAAATGGTCCGACCAAAACACATCATTTTTTACGTATGTGTCTACAACACATGGCCAAGCCGCTCGCGTCACTAAACAATGATCAAGCCATCGAAGGCTGCCATGAGCTTCACTAATAAAAGTTACTGTATTGGAGGATAAACTAAAGTTACAAATGTCCGCACACATCCATTCCTGCTCTGCTGAGAACTCCACAAGCTCTCTGTAGAAACGCTCTTTTGGGTGTGCATTGAAATCACTAAGTATGAAGACAGATTCTATGTTATTTTCTTCGATTATTGCAATAACTGCACTCAAGCAATCGGTAAATTCGGGTAAATTTTCCTCACAATCCACAGGCATATACACACTTAAGACTAGTATGGGCCGATCACTAGTAGTAAGGCGGATAGCCGAGATACGCGGGTTTGTACACTTTATAACCGACACGCACTGAAACACAGATTTGCGCCACAGAAGCGCAACACCACCGAAGGGTCTACCACGCAGCATACCAGTGCTCGTATCCACTGTAGAGGTCCAAAACTCCCGAAGTTGTCATCGATCGTCACTAGGAAAGGAAGATCTTCTGGCAATAGCCATGTTTCTTGAAGCGCAATAACATCCGCGAAGTCACACAACTGCTTTACACCCTCCAATGAGCGTCTGATGTTTTTACAATTGAACGTCACCATAGTTGTGTTACACATTATTATTTGGAACGTTTCTATTCTTTTCTGGGTTCCTGTAGGGCATAAAGCGCCTGCAGGAAACACCATAAGGCCATACTTCGTCAGTGAGAAAGCTATCTAGTTTATGGCGGCTTACCACAACTTTATACGCATTATAATCACGCTTTGATTTCATTTTTATTCGCTGCAGCAACACTTTTTCATTAGTTTTTGAAAAAAAAAATTCCTTAATATCTCTTTCTAATGTATTCTTATGCACGTTCGAGATAAACAGAGGAATTTTCGGATCAGCTGATCTAAATTTATCGTCGGGCTTCATCGTAGCCTTTCCCAAGATACCCTCTGTTCTATTTCTATGTCTTCTCCTCTGTACTTCTACCCATTCTTGTTTAGGAGTTTCCGTTTTCCATTCCCCCTCCCGTGTAGCCATTTCGGCCATAGATTTCGGCACACAAGGCTCCTTGTTAGCAGCGGTGGCCGTCAGCTGACTGATAAGTAACCGGTCCGACCGTGTAGGTGAATGAACTCTGTTAACGTCAGTGGCCTTCGAACACGACGACGTCGCTTGTTGGCAAACAATTGGCTCAGGTGCAAAAGAAACATTTCTGCTATGTGTTCTGTTATTTAACTGCTGAAAAGGCAGAATATGTTCACCTTGTTGAGTTGTGCCTTTATTGTTATTGTCACTCACTTTATCCCTCTTCGGTGTACTATTTACTGACGGAGGAGTAGCTGAGAAGTTCGAAATACCGGTCGATCCGCTGTCCATCAAACAAGCCCCGCGTCTTTTGTTTACATTTTCGTGAACATTTACCACGGACGAATATTTCATATTATCTAGTTCAGATTATATGAAATTCAGCTGATCGGTAGTCGCATATGTTTCCTTAATGCATTTGATTTCATATTGTAACGACACAATATCTTTAAGTAGTTTGGTTGGATCCAAGCTCGTAAAGGTCACCGGTGGTAGTTTAGACATTTGCCACGCCGTAAACAATGGTGTAATTCGGCTCAGTGTTCTTAAGTGTCCAAATAATTTCTTCCACATCTTTTTGATCCTTATTTTTACGCCGCGACACATTTATAATAGTAGTAGAAATAGACGCAAATAGTAAATTCTTTGCAACAGCTATTTTTGTTGTGTTCTGTGAGTCTGAAAAAGCGGACACACACAGTCTCACGATGGATTCTTCATCCAAAACTTCAATTTTGTTTTGCACAAAACAAAGTAACTCATTAATAACGATATTGCACTGAGCGCACTTGAGCGTCTCGTTTGACATCTTGATTTCAATGACCGATCGCTGCCGCGTTCGAACGGTGACCGCAAAGTGCTACGCAACAACATCTGGTAACAAAAGCCTGGAAGCTTGCAAATGTTCAGCATCTGCCCAAAAAAGGTAGTCGTGCCCACCCTGCTAACTATAGACAGATATCAGTCATACTCTGTAAGAGTATGGAACGTGTTCTGAATACGAAGCTCCTGGCATACCTAAAAACAGAAGACCTACTCAGTAATCGGCAATACGGCTTCGGCCGAAACCGGGGACCTTCTAGTGTATGCCACTCACATCTAGAGCGAGGCCATAGAGAAGTACGGAGAAGCGCTCGCCGTTTCTCTTAATATTTCTAAGGCTTTCGGGGGGTTTGGGGGGGGGTTTGGCATGACAGTCTTTTATTGGCAAGCTTTCTTCTTACGGCTTGCATGCTGGACTACGTACCTTTAATCGATGAATCGATCAATTCGAGTATTCATTGATGGCTGCTCTTCCGATCAAATGGCTATTAACGCCGGGGTTCCTCAGGGGTCGGTACTCTCCGCAACTCTTTTTTTGCTGCATATTAACGATCTGCTAAAACCCGGTACCTATGGATATGCAGACGACAGCAACGTTGTAGAGAGTTACACGTCCAGCGCCTGGGCCAGTCTTGCACAAGTCCAATCACTCAGAGAGGCCTTGAACTTGGCTCTCAAGGATGTCGCCGAGTGGGGCGATGCCAATCTAGTCCAGCTCAAGACGACTACTCGTAAGACTCAGGCGTGTCTATTGCAAAACGGAGTGAAATTCAACTCACCCCTAGCTTCCGAGATGTACCCGTTCCGATAACCAACCAACTGGAGCTTCTTGGGGTAACACTGACGCCTACGCTGAACTCTGGAAGCTATATAGAGTCGAAAGCACAATTGGCTGCCAAGAAGTTAAGTTGGCCAAGGTGAGACAGTACTTCACGCCGGAGTAGTAGCTCAGCCTATAACAGGCACAAGTCCGGTCGTGTATGGAGTACTGTTCGCATCTCTGGGATGGTTCAGTCAAATAACAACTTGAAGCTTTGGACTCTATAGAAAGGCGAACCAAAAAGATTATTGGTAGCGAGTCTCTGGTCGAACATAGGCTACAGAACCTTGAACACCGACGACGAGTTGCTTGCCTATCGGTTTTCTATCGGATACATTTCGGCGAATATGCACTGGAATTACACAATTTAATTCCACCTTCTCCATTCTATCATCGGTCAACCAGACGTTGACTATGCGCCACCGCTACATGGTAGATGTACCACGTTTTATAGACGTTTGACCAATGGTCGGACTGGATAGGCACTTGACAACATACTTACACGAATCGTACGTCGATGTTCTTGCGCAAACAAGAATTACGCTAATGCATCATCCGGGTTACGTTTAGTTCCCTCAGATGGTACATTTTTTACCTCCCAAAACAAGTGCATGATTTCGTCGATATTCATAGCAAACCCACAAAAGGGACTGTTAACAGAGTGTTACAATGCCTTCATCAGAACAATGAGTTCGGTTTGTCCCAGATTGACGTATCCCAATATCGACGTCATGGCGACGGGTAGACCTTTTGCTCGCGGTAGTGTTTTGCAGCCGTCGTATATATACGGAAATGAATCGCCCGCTAATGATAGATCGAAAGGTACGGATTTATAGTTGTCAGTAGGCCAGCATAGGGTGTTGAAATTCAGCGATGGTTTTTTCAGAGTGAGGCATTGTGGGTAAATAACCCGCAATGCTAGAAACGATTATCGCATCAGTCGATAAGATAGGATCATTACAATGCCGTGGCTCAAGCTTGTAAGCAGTTAACCTAAACTAATCGGTTCAAAGTTACATTTACGTCTTGACAGCCCTAGACGTTTTACGCAGTCTAGACTTAAGTAGCTCGACATAGCGCCACTATCAACGAGGACACGGACGGTTTGACGGTTCGACACTGCCCCCAAGCGTCAGCGACGTGTACAACCGCAGCGCCGAGCAAAACTGTTAAATTACCTGAACAAGTCAATGTAACAGCACTAGAACACGAATTAGCAAAAAAGAATCTATGTGCAATGTGTGCTGATGCTTTTTTTGCAGATCGTACACCGTATTTTTGAAGGGCAGTCGTCGACATAATGTTCACATAAACAGTTTTCAGACAACTTTAACTGTTTTACTTTATCGAGACGTTCCGTCGGCGTCAAGTTAGTGTAGTCGATACATCGATAAATAGAATGCATCTGTTTGCAATACAGACACTCCATGGATTTACTTGATTTCACAAGAGGATCTGTATTGACAACAGCTGACGACAAGGTGGGCCGCTGCAGATTTGAACTGTTTGATTTTGAAGCACAAGCTGAGTGACCTTTGACTGGCCCCGGGTATACGTCATACTCTTAAAGGTAGTGGGATTCGTAGAACCTTGCGACATCTCAAGAACGCGCACATGTTTTTCGACAATCAATCAATCAATTGTTCGTAAGTAGGTAGGTAACTCACCAAATCCGCTGCCCGATGTAGAGCATTTCCCGGGACGAAACTGGTGCACTGGTGTTCACAGCCATTTTAACAGATGGTAGGTAACAGCGTGTAAATAAAAAGTAAACGCTTGGAAATGCCCCTTTTCGGTACGTTGCGTGCGCGCAGTCAGAAGATGGCGGGCGCAGTGTCAGTGACGTCTCTCCGGGCTGTCAGCTGTCAGGTGCTTCGCGCCCTTCCTCCTCGACTTGATCTGTCGAGGCGGCTTTATGGCGGGAAGTGGATCGCTTACAGTATCAAGCCACAGTAATGAAAACCCAACCGTTTTAATAGATCTAGTGAGTGACCACTCTCTCTGTTACTCTCTCTCTCACTGTGTCACGACGATGGTCAGTGACGATACGGTCGAAGTTGAAATCACGCTACACATAATATGCTTGTGACTGTTTTTCCGACTTGGTCGGTGGTAGTTAGCCAGGTGGGTACTGCTAAGTATCCTACCACCATGCTACCAATGTTTTGGATTCCATAACGATCTCACTTCACCAGAAGCTCGAGCCGAGGAGCATTGGACCAGCAACCGTCAGGAAGACGGCGGCGCTCCCTCCGTTACACTAGCTTTGCATCTACATCTAAGCTAATAATCAATCTGATAAAACTTGAAATACAAGAATTAAATTGAGTGCATATTGTAATAGCAGGGCCGCCATCACGGAGCTATTACAACGAAAGCATTTTACATTACGATGAACACGGACCCCTTGTAACTGGGAGAAGGGGATGATTTCTAGTAGTGTCGTCAGGCTCTGCTAGTTGGTATTTAAAGGATTGGATTCGTCAAATGTTGCCAACCGTCAAGTGAATTGTTTTGCTTTTAGAATGATTACGGAAGCAGTGCTGCCAACACGTTTTTTAAAATCCGCTAAGTTTGCTGAGTGTATCTGTCAAAAACTCGTTTAAAATAAATGTATCCATCAATAATAGCCGTAAACTTTACATAATATATTTCCGCTGGTTATTTACAAATAAAAATATACATGTTCCAACCGTAGGTACTTACAACAATAAAATGTAGGTCAATACTCTCATCACTATAATATATATAGCTGATTATATATTATATAGCTGAGTTTATACATAAACGAGTAATATAGTGATGGATCGTCGCTGAAATTAAATATATATTATAATATTGTGGTTTTCATTGTTTTCAGACTACACAGACATTCGTACACTATGGGAGAAGCTGCAGAACCGCAGTGAGCTTAACCATTAGGTTTGAGCTCTGACCGTGTGTTCTATAGCGTTTTTGCTCGTTAAATGTCCCGTCAACCGTTGCAATATTTTTTCCCGCTTGCAGCATAGCTAACTCGGCGAGATCAAAACTTACTTTCCGTAGACGGTCGGCATACTTCTCGAATCCGTGTTCCTATCCGATGTACGCCAGCCGTTTCCGCTCAGAAAGACATTGCAAGCGAAATATTATTGGTAGTAGGGATACGGACGCATAGGCCGTGAAAGTCCCGTTTTCTTTAATTAGAAAAACAAGAAATAATTATCTACATTAGATCAATATCATTTTATATCTATCTTCTTCTTAAACAGGACAAATGCCGCTCCAATCATTATACTTTGACGGAATTTTTCGATCCGGAGGCGGCCTGAGTAACCCTGCAGGGTTACGCAGGCCGGTTGTTCGCAGAACGCAGGTTCTGCTGAACAGCTAAACGGATCTGAAAATAACTGGCTCAGAGATAGATTATAATCTGTAATCAATTCCGGAAATTTCCGGTAATGGGAAAACCATATCTCATGCGGGTGACACCGCAGACAGTAGTTAGTATACTCCATCTTACCTACTCTAAAAGGAAGGGGCACCTTATAGCTATGAAATAAAATGCGAAATGTCTTTAATATAAGTCTCTTTATATTCAAGCATACATACTTTAACATAAGTCTGTTTATAATCAAGCATACATACTTTAACATAAGTCTGTTTATAATCAAGCATACATACTTTAACATAAGTCTGTTTATAATCAAGCATACATACTTTAACATAAGTCTGTTTTATAATCAAGCATACATACTTTAACATAAGTCTGTTTATAATCAAACATACATACTTTAACATAAGTCTGTTTATAATCAAGCATACATACTTTAACATAAGTCTGTTTTATAATCAAGCATACATACTTTAACATAAGTCTGTTTATAATCAAACATACATACTTTAACATAAGTCTGTTTATAATCAAGCATACATACACTTTAACATAAATCTGTTGAAATCAAGCATACATACTTTAACATAATTCTGTTGTAATCAAGCATACATACTTTAACATAAGTCTGTTGAAATCAAGCATACATACTTTAACATAATTCTGTTGTAATCAAGCATACATACTTTAACATAAGTCTGTTTATAATCAAGCATACATACTTTAACATAAGACTGTTTATAATCAAACATACATACTTTAACATAAGTCTGTTTATAATCAAGCATACATACACTTTAACATAAGTCTGTTTATAATCAAGAATACATACTTTAATATATATCTGGTGGAATCAAGCATACATAGGTACTTTAACATAAATCTGTTGAAATCAAGCATACATACTTTAACATAATTCTGTTGTAATCAAGCATAAATACTTTAACATAAGTCTCTTGTAATCAAGCATAAATACTTTAACATAAGTCTGTTGTAATCAAGCATACATACTTTAACATAATTCTGTTGTAATCAAGCATAAATACTTTAACATAAGTCTGTTGTAATCAAGCATACATACTTTAACATAATTCTGTTGTAATAAAGCATACATACTTTAACATAAGTCTGTTGTAATCAAGCAGACATACTTTAACATAAGTCTGCTTATAATCAAGCATACATACACTTTAACATAAGTCTGTTTATAATCAAGCATACATACTTTAATATATATCTGGTGGAATCAAGCATAAATACTTTAACATAAGTCTGTTGTAATCAAGCAGACATACTTTAACATAAGTCTGCTTATAATCAAGCATACATACACTTTAACATAAGTCTGTTTATAATCAAGCATACATACTTTAATATATATCTGGTGGAATCAAGCATAAATACTTTAACATAAATTTGTTTTAATCAAGCATACATACTTTAACATAATTCTGTTGTAATCAAGCATAAATACCTTAACATAAGTTTGTTGTAATCAAGCATACATACTTTAACATAATTCTGTTGTAATCAAGTAGGTATACATACTTTAACATAGGTCCGTTGTAATCAAGTATCATCAACCATATCCAATAAGTTTCTAACATTCTATAATCTTACAAATATAAACAAATAAGTAACGATTCTTAAATGATTTTAATTTAATCATTAAAGTAAGAGATTCCCGCATGTCTGTTAGTATCTAGGGTTAATCCAACTAACATTTCAAGAACATAGTAGGTAAGTACAAGAACTAAAGCAGTGCGTGAGACACTTGTCTTGTAGTTTGTACCTCGCAACAAACAAAAATACATCTCTTCAGTGTGGTTGAATGTAAGCTATAGATAGATAATTACCGCTGGGTTTTATATCAGCAAGTCAATATAAGAAGCTGCAATTTGGGTCAAGAATAATAAGAGGGATAAATCTATCTCAACAAATCGCTTTTTATGACTTCTATCTATGTCTTCTATATAATAAACTGACTTAAATAAAAGGAGATTCATAATTCGACCCGTTTTTTTATATTTGTTATCTCAGAACTTTCGACTAGGTGAACTGATTTAAATCGTTCTTAATCATTTGAAAGCTGGTGCTTTCCGTGTAGTTACATTTTAATTTCATCAAAATCGGTCAACCGGTTTTTCAGTTACACAGTTTTTAGTCTATAACTGAAAATTGCTACGCATACGTCGATGATATTATAGTTGCGGGTAGAGTAATCGTGAACATACACAATTGACAATTGACCCCGTGAGTAGCAAAGGTCACTCAAAAGGGTAAAAAAATACCAAAAAAAATATCTGGAATCAACTTCAACACTCAAAAGTGTGAAATAACTTGTTGAAGTCGGTACCAATATCGCTAACAATATTTTGATAATAGTTACTTTTATACTATCATGGTACAGACTTCAACAAGTTATTTCACACGTTGAGGGTTGAAGTTTGTTCTATTTTTTTTGAAATCAAATAGGAAACGGGGAGGGAGCTTGCAGCTAAAGGAACTTAAGGCTCACTAGTTGATTATAAAATTTCATGTATTTAATGTGCACTGCCTCAGCGCACAGAGCGTGTGGTGTCGAAATGGAAAGAATGTGATATCAAAATGAAAAAAAAAACGTTATAAAAAGCCTGCCCGAGGTTATTCCCATTTCGTAATATCTTAACAACGCGCAATGTATGAACTTTTATGCGATCTATGTTAATATTGTATTATTCGAACTTGACCCTTTTCGATCGCGTCTCTTCGTTCGAAACGTCATCCTTGTCCACTCGATCCTTTCGGCAGCAACAGCTACACAATACGGACAGTATTTTGGAAAACACGTGAGTCAGTATATAAACAAGTAAGGCTACGAACGCGAGGACATCTAGTTGATGTTGCTGGTACCACGGCAGCGTTGGAAATACTGACTGCAGGTTAGGAGCTCCCCGGTGTCGAGCTACGTACTCCGTCCAGTAGATGGCGGTGTCCATAGCAGACATGGGGCGGTCGTGCCAAAGCCCGGAAACTTGTTTAGCGCGCTGTTGCCGCCTGTAACAAAATTATTTCGTTGTGTAACGAATCACCAAACATATTTAATTAATGTAAAATTATCATCATTGTAGCGATTACCATTTACCATTCAAGTGACCTTTAAAACTGTAGGCGATAATTTTAGTTATTTAACTGTATTGTTATTGTTGCTATTACCTTACTAATAAATTAATAACAATAATTATGATATACTATTACATATTAATTTATAATCTATAAAGCGACGCGTGACCAAAATGCTGGCACATATTTGGCTCAACGAATCAGCATTGCAATTCAACGTGGCAACGCTCCTAGCATTCTGGGCACGCTGCCAGCCGGTAGCGGGTTAGAACATTTGAGTTATCTATAGGCTACCAATAGCTAGTGGATTGCTCAAATGTTATTGTAGTAGTTGCAGTATTGTGATTAGTTATTAGTGTTTTATTTATGATCTTAAATTGTAATACTTATTATAATTAATGTTATAATCATTATTATAAATATTTAATATAATTATGGAAGGAAAAACAGGATTTAATTAGCAAAAAATCGACCTTGGAAGGACTTTTGGCTTCGGTGAATAAGTCATGAATAGAGGATGCGATTACGAGAATGAATAAGGTGAATGACCTCATTGAAGCGCAATTGTTATTGTTCAATACGTTTGTTTCACTTTATTGGGTCCTTTAGAATAAACGATACTAAAGATGTACTTCCAATTATTGTCGTCAAATTGTTGCGTCTCTCCGACTAATGCTTATACCAATAAGAAATGACAATATTATGTACCTATTTACAACGTCCTGTTGTGGGTACTATAGAAAATAAAAGTAATTATACACATAAATCAAATCAAATAACTAGAATTAAACTTACACAATCTTATAATTTAATATGTAAATAAATATTATTTTGACAACTTTGCAAAAACAAATTGTTCATATGAATAGAAAGCTTGTTTGACAAGCGATCTTTTTAACTTTAGTTTAAATACGGCGTGGCTGATTGCGGCTGTGACGGTGTCAGGTAACCGATTATAAACGGTAGGTCCCACGACATATTTAGTTAAGAAGTTTGAAGATTTGCTTAATCTTTTAGTCATGGTTGCCAATTTTTCAATGTAATAGATTGTGAAACTCTACCGCTTTCAGAACTCTGACAACAATTAGTGCCATGTTATAACTATCGGTACTAACATTGAGCATACTTTTGTTGGATCTAGATATAATGTGTTTTTTTAGCTTTTACAGCTGGTCTGTTTCACATATTTGGGAAACATGAGCGAGGTGTGGGCGGTGGGGGTGGGCCTGCTGAACAGACGGACACCTCGGATTCGCCGGGGGTTGCATTCTCGTTTGTAAAAACAAACTTATCGCACTTGGGTCATGATAATAGTACATTATGATACAAGCGAGGTAAGTCGGTGCAACACGAGACTGTGGGTGGCGGGGGAGCTGCAGGCGAGGGTGTCATTCAGCCGAGCTCACGAGTTTCATGGAACGTTTTCAAAACATGCGAGGAAATAAAAACATTGTACATTGAGAATGTTCTGTTTACTGGCATATAGCGAGTAACAGATAATTAAATTATGCAATACATAATTTATTTCTTCGCAAGAGTATTGGAAAATACCGAGAGCAAGTCGCACCCTTAAAGACAAACCGTTACTAAACGAAAATATAAAATTTTACACAGGAGCTTAAATTTAAAAAATGCACAACTTTTTTGCAATAGAAATTAAGATCATGGTGCTTTGAGCCATCTTTTAAGGTCATTATGATGGATATTTATATGCAATATAACATAAAATTCAGAAAAGTATATTTTTTTTAATAGAACATTGTTAATTATGATTTGTAATTTTTATAGTAACACTTTTCCTTTATTTTTTTTTCGATTATGATTATTTACTCTAAAATCCCTATATAAATAATGTTACTAAATATAAATATATTTATAAACCCATTATGACTATGATTTTACAATATCATCAAATTGAAAATAATATGTTAGCATTTCTTGTTATTGTAACTGGACAAACAAATAAAACAACACGTCCTAATCAATGTTTTATTCTAATTCAAAAAGCGAGATCCATACATTTCTTTGACATTATGGCACTTCAATCTGTAAGATTGCTAGGATGTCTTAATAATCAGTAGTTTTTTCTGTACCTACTTTTAAATCACAGCAAGTTATCTCTAAACTTATAATTATCATCAGAATCAATTCAACTATTAACCAATTATGATACCAACTGAAAATAACGTTATCAAAATAAAAGCATTATAAAAAAACAACGTGGGTAACAATCACAGAATCACGAGGCCAATACAGGGTTAAGCTAGCCAGAGTTGTATTACCCGTTTCACATAACAAAGGCAAGCGAAAGACCGCTCATTTCAAGTCACTCATTTTCCAACAATCGTTGAATATAAATTCTCTTTCATTTGGTTTAATTCTATCGCTGCACTTCAGTCGACATTTTTCGCCGCATGGAGGTCCTATCTGCTCCTTAGGCACAATCTTTCTTAACTTGGACACGGAAGTATACTGTTGCCCAGTGTTACGAAGCCTTTTAGCTTTTTGTTTTTTCGACAAATTATTATGTCCTATACGCCTTCGTTTGATAGGTACATTATTGTCTGTCGGCTGATTCGTATCATTTTCTTCGTTGGTTAAATCTTGAACTTGTTGTTTGTTTTGGTCACTTTGAAGAGATAGACTAAATGATACACGTCTAGGTGGCGTTGGCAATACATAGTCTGGATCACGATCAGCTTCATCAGCAGAAAAGTTCTTATCCGACGTAGATGTAATAGATGAAGACGATGAAGTTGAACTTGATGATGAAGAACTTGAAGATGATTCTGAGCTAGATGAATTAGATCTTTCTCTTTTGCTGAAACCGGGTGCACTTATTTCTTTAATATAACATCGGAAAACTAGAATTGTTCAAGCATGAAATGTTCATTCTGTCATTAACTGGATGCATATTACACTCATCCACTGTTACATGGCCAACTGGTAGCGTCTGTGTTTGCAATACAGTTGGAGATCTCCTAGTTTCTGCATCGGGGATATGATTCAACTCATCCATAGATAGATTTTTGGGGGCTTCGGCTGTTTCGGATTCTTTTACTGTTTCCATAGTTGCCACAATACGTTTCATCCGCGAGTTCCGTAAATATGACATTTTCTGAAGCAAAGTTATTTTAATCATTACCATGGTATTCATGGTAATCATTAAAATAACTTTGCTTCGGAAATTACACTGCAACGGAAATAAATTCAACATTATTACTTCGTTTAATAAATGTAGAAAAGTGATCCTCAATTGAAATAAAACTATCTGACATTAACTTTTTAATATATTATTAAGTGAATATTAAGAGTAAACAGTATTTAAATAAAATGTAATATTTTACCATTAAATTCTAATGCAGATGTGCCCGGTGTATAGTGGCAAACTGCAACTAACCTCAATGTCCCATTATTGTATTTAAATCTATTACCTACTTATTTACTCTAACAGTAAAGAAATACTGTTACTAAGCCAATGATTACTCTTTACAGATAAATATGCTTGGATAAATATTTCAAACCTTAGAAGCAAACCGTAACTATACTAAATGTAACATTTTACCAATAAAATTACATTACGAAATGCATAATTTGATAAAGCGTAAACGGTGACTAAACAAAATGTTACACTATACCAATTAAAGTGACTAAACAAAATACCTTTATCTTGACGTGCAGCCGGGGTTATCCAAATAGTCACACTTTTCTGTCAAACTTCCGTCATCACTCTTCAACGAACAATTCACAATTAGTATAAACACGATATTGCATTTAACAAGCAAATCTTATTTAGTTTTGTAACGGTCAAAATGAGCGCCATCTACCTCTAAAAGTGGACTTTTTATAAAACTGTCAAATTTATCATGTAGATCACGTCAATTTAAGAAAGATGGCATCAGTAACTCAATTCTTGGAAAATTTCGTTTAGTAACGGTTTGTCTTTAAAGGTGCGAAGTGGTAAGCTTGCAGTGTAGTATATTCATTACGTGTGTGCTATAAGTAGACATTAGACCTGATATGCAAAGTAACTCTATGGTTATAGTTATCATTTAATTCTCGGGTGTATGGCCCTATAAGTAATGTGATTTTACTTTACTTTTAATAGATGACAGATGCAATCAGTGTTTACATACACAGGGTCCAAGACTTGATTGACCGCATCGAGAAGATACTCTTTGTTGAAGTGTTGATAGGAAACCACGGTGGCTAGTCCGGCATCTCCCAAAGCTGCAGCGTTGCCGTACTGATCTCCGAATAGAGGCACGGCGACCATCGGGACGCCGGCGTCGATCGCTTCGATGCTGCTCAGGACTCCGGCGTGGGAGATGAAAGCCTTCACGTTGGGATGTTCTGGGAACGCAATCGAAACCTCGGTGTTATTTATGATTATATGTTAGTACTACCGGCAAAGATCCTATGGATGGACCGCTTGTAGAAAGGTGTGACATTTCTAGACATGACTAGTCAGATAAGGACAGGAAGAAAAATATTTAAAATAGCGGTCGGCCCAGGCTTCGCACGGGTAAAATATTTCAAAATTTAAAAATATAATAACTCCTAATTTTTTGAAAATATTTTATTGAATATATATTAAATATAATCTATATATATAAAAATGAAACCCGTTTTCCGTTGTCACGACATAACATGAAAACGGCTTGACCGATTTAGATAAAATTTGGTATAAAGATACATGGGACTTTGGAGAAGGACATAGGCTACTTTTTGTCCTGGAAGAAGTATGGTTCCCGTGGGATAACTGAGTCAGCGGGAAAAACGTAGTGCACGCGGGTGAAACCGCGGGGCGCAGCTAGTTTTAAATGAGAAGCCTATGTCAGGTAAACCGGTTCAGTTGTTTCGGCGCCTATTCAATGCAAACATTCTATTTTTTTTTATTAATCGGCGCGTAGAGCTAAAGTGCCAAAGCGCGGTCAGGATGGTATCCCGGCACTATGTCAGGATGGTGTAACGGTAACATTATCATAGCATAGCTGTGACAGAAGCGCATATTTAGCATTTCATATTCTAATAACTTTCTGATCCAAGTGGAGTGAACTCGGAAGCCCTGGGAATTGTGACCCGCGGTTGTGGATTAGAGGGCTCTTTTACAACATAAAAACACTCTCTTTCACTTCCGGTTCTTATGTTCCTCCAGGTAAAGCACAGAGAGAGATAGAGGCATCCGACAGTTACAAGAAACCATAATAGATTAAGTACTCACAATTACTCGCTGCACGTTTCCAGCCGTCATCTCTCAGTATGCCGACTAGACACTCCCGTCGGACATGTGGCCAGGACCGAGGTTCTTACCAACTCAACTCTATTTACAAACTAACCTGTTATTGGCCAAATAGAATATCACGTGTTTCCTACCTCCACTTAGTTAACCATACGAGAACTAGGCTACATCTTTAGGTTTAGCGCCATTTACTTTAAACATCTAAAACGCTTTGACTACGCCGTCTATCATATTTGTCAGACACTAGCAACACCTTTACATTATAGTTAACGCCATCTATCCTATTTTAATATCTTACACACTCCGACATATTAATATATAAGTAGGTATAAATGAATGGGCTAAATTTATACAGCCATAATTATGTTTAGGTGAACAATTAATAGATAAACCAGGTAGCCCGCCTGATGGAAAGTGATCACTGCCATATTTCTGATGCGCTGCCGCCTCGTGGTAGCGGCAGCGCGTTAGTGACGTTAGATTTAGGAATCTTATGGCACTCTTTATAAACAATTCCACCATCATCATCATTTCAGCCATAGGACATCCACTGCTGAACATAGATCCTCCCTCATTAAGTTCCACAAGGACCGGTCGCATCGTGTTGTCTAATAAATATTTTTTCATTTTTTTTATATCGTCAGAATCGTCAGCCAAAATCGACACATATTTAGTAAACTATTTTCCGTATGGGTATTTCCAAAGGATAAGCTAGCGAAGTAAGACAATAAAAAAACTGTGTACAAATTTGTCACAAACTAAAAGAGAACAGAACAGTGTTTAAAGCAGGAATAACTTGTCATCATCATCGTATCAAATTCGTATAAAAAAACCAGACAAGTGCGAGTTGAACTCGCCCACCGAGGGTTCCGTACAAATTTGTAGGTATATTACTATCAAAATAAAAAACATACTAGATTACAGATATAATATAGTTTTCAAACTTTTCCCTGAAGGTATGAAACTTGCCAAATTTCACAGTTTTAGATCAACGGGAAATACCCTATAAATTTAGATTCCCTATAAGGTGTCGAAATATACGTTTGTTACGGCATAAACGGCCGTATCTTTTTATTACGTTAACTTAGAAGTTTGATTTTATCGCAGCTTCAAGAGACTGTAGACAGGTGTACAGTTCGGAATTAAAACGATACACTCGGAAGTATATCGTTTAAATTTCAAGTCGATCCCTTCACGCGTTCCCGAGATAAAGGGTCTCGACAGATGGAGAGACGGACAACAAAGTGATCCTTTTGGGGTGAGATCCATGACAATTCAAAACTAACTAAAATATTGTGGTCATGTTACCGATTTCGACAAGTTATTTCCCACTTCTGAGAGATGAAGTCGGTTCCATTTTTTGGTGAATTTTTTTTCACCCTTTCAGTGACCTTTATTTCTCACGGGATCAATTTTACTATCATTCACGCTCAACAAGGAAGTCACCGAGATAGACGAACGCATTATGAAGTCGTATTTGTCTGCAGCCATTGTCCAGCCACCGAGCCATCGAACGGAGGTCCTGTTTCCGAACTAAGCGAATAACTCGAATAGAATAACTAGAATGTACTTACTCAGCACGTCAGGCTGCGGAAACCATCGCATGGTCATGACGTTCCTCGGCAAGTCCACATCGCCCCCGTCCCATTTCCAGAGAATCCTGTGAGGCAGCTTGCGGAAAGTTTCCAGCAGTTCGTCCAACTTGTCACTTGGAAGCGTGGAGTCCTTCACTAAGGAACCCAGATTGACGTATATGACGCCATGCTCGGCTTCGTCGAGGAACTTCTCGATCTCCTGGGAATGGTAACGATATGAAGTTAAAGCTGTGCCGATACTCTGCTGCACCAACATTTCATCTATCCATGGGCCCGGAACAGCTGTGGACCGTCCACATGTTACTGCAGGACCCATACTCTAACTAGCTTGTGGTATTTTATTTAGATATATGACGTTAAACTAAAATACTTTATCTCGGCTCATGATGTCGATTATGTCCATCATCTGCGCCTACGCATGAACTCTTAATTGATACGAATTCAAAATACCTAATCACTTATCTAAAACTTACACTCCGGACTGGTTACTTTTTAAGTTATGTGTATTATCAAGAAGCTGTGTTCTATCCGCGTACCATATTAAAATACTTGTCTATTTGAGTTTATTTCGTAAATTTATGATTTTTTTTAGATACTTAGAACGGATATTTCAAGAATTACATTTACCATCGTTATATTTACCGTGTTTTCTTTACTTCAGTTTCTGGATACTACCGCACCGTGAGGTAGGTTTGCATTATATTACTGCGCGCCATGCTTAAGAGTAAACGAGACACGAAAACAAATAAAATTCTGCCAAACAATGGAATCGATTTCAACACTCAAAAGTGTGATATAACTCATTGAATGATGAAACTGTTTTTTAGTAAACATGTTTTTCACCAATTTCAGTAACCTTTGCTACTCACGGGATCAATTGTCATTGATATGTTCACCGATTTCTCCATTGCACCTGCAACTATAATGTCATCGACGTATGTGTAGCAATTTTCAGTTATTTGAGTGTAACTCAAAAACTACTTGACTGATTGAGATGAAATTTGGAAAAATGAAACCACACGGGAAGAATCAGCTTTCAAATTAAAAAAAGAACGATCAAAATCCGTTCACCCAGTCGAAAGTTCTGAGGTAACAAACATAAAAAAGCATACGTAGTCTCTTCCATTATAAACGCTGAACGATAAGCAGCTAAAAAAAACAGGGTACAAACTATCTGAATTTAAAATTTCATGAAAATCCGGTCAACCGATTTCAAAATAAAGTTTGTGTTGACGCGTTTGAATCACCTCGAACGCATAATAGTTTACTGACCGTCGGAATAGTGTTGGGCGGGCTGATGTGGATCCCGCCGACGTCGATGACGTTGTCGGGCCTGGCGACACCGCCGAACACCGACTGGTGCGTGTTCACAAACGTTAGACTCGCGTTCGACGCGATGCTCTCTAACGCCGGCAGCTCGTCGCCTAGGTACTTGTACAGGTACACGTGGTCGGCGACCTGCGAGCCCACGTAGTACACCCAGCTCGTCACGTGGTACAGCACGTAACTCTTCAACCGTTCGTAGAACCACGGCTCCTTGCCGTAGTCCAGTCCGGACTGCGTCACATATGCCGAGTTGAAATCGATTCCGAGTCTTTTATACTGCCACGGTTGAATGGACCGAGTGTTGAACGCTATGTACGGTGCGCTCAGATTCGCGGCCAACGCGAGTCCACAGTCGCTGTTATACGATTCGACTAATATCACGTCGTACCGGGGTCGCGTCCTTATCAAATGCAGGATTTGGTTATTGTTCATGAGCGTTTTGCAGTCATCGTTCCCGGCCTTCGTCGCCTCTAACGTTTCGAAGGGCACTCGCGACACCTCGCTCACGATCACGGACTCGAACGATAATCGTTCGCGCCCCGCCTGGTTCTCACTCAGTAGAATGTGTTTGTGCGTCGCCGGGGCGCCGGCGCCGGCGCCGGCGCCGGTCGTCTGGAAGGGACTGATCAGGGTCACGTCGTGGTCCCGGCGCGCCAGCTCCCGGAACAGGCCACCGTATGTGGCGTAGTTGCTGCGGTCCGACGACGGAAAAATACCTAGTATTTTGTAGCTGTCTGTCGCGAATATCGTGGCGACGAAATAGAACACGAGCAGCGCGGTCTTCGACATGTTCGCGGCGGACGCGCTCGCGCCGATGCACAGCTCGAAGATCACTAGCGAGGGTGCGGATGGAAGTCGGTATGCGCGGTTATCTAATATGTATTAGGTGGCAAACACGCCAAGAATACAGCGAGTGAGGTAATCGTCGCGGTGACGCGGACGGCACGGCTTCCGGAACAAACAATAATATTGTGTGAGTAATCGATGGCAATGACCTTGCTGCGGCGCGCGCCCGTGCTGTGCCTCCTGCGATGCGCCGACGACTGGCCGCTGCGGGAACTTGATACTTTAATTATACGTAGGCACAGGTAGGTGACTACATCAGGGAAAAACAACAAAGTACAGGAGTAGGCATACTTAGTGATAGATGTGAGATAAATATCAGATAAAGTAAATAGGTACCTATATATATATATATAAATCAATAGATACCTCCTTATCTACATATTTAATGGAAAAACAACGAAATGCAGGAGTCGGTATAGTGATTATTGTGAGATATACATCAGATAAAGTAAATAGGTACCTACCATAGACCAATATACTATAAGATATTCGTCCACGATACCTACTTATAAACATCGATAGATACCTTCTTATCTACATATTTAATGGAAAAACAACGAAGTGCAGGAGTAGGCATAGTGATTATTGTGAGATAAAAATCAGATAATGACAATACTTATATAAATCAGTAGGTACCTACCCTCTTATCTCAATATTTTATGGAAAAACAACGAAATAGGTAGGCACAGTGATTATTGTGAGATAAAAATCAGATAATGAAAGTTCTTATAAATATAAATCAGTAGGTACCTACCTTTCATTACCTACCTTCTTATCTACATCTTTAATGGAAAAACAACAAAATGCAGGAGTAGGTATAGTTATACAAATCAGATAATGAAAGTACTTAGATACTTACTACTTACTTTATGTATTTATTTATACTTTATTATTATTTTAAGTATGATTTGACATCACACGTGATGTATGTTCAAGGGGCGCTTTAGTTAATAGATTTACAGGTAATATTTGTACTTACTTTCCCCGGTAGGCGGAAGTGCGTTAATGCATTCTCCCCCCGGAAAAAAAAGAATAAGAATATCTGGGAAAATTACAAGGTTTGATTTTTGACAGTCCTTGGATGTTTGTATAAAGGATCGTAGGAAAGATATATATTGACAGAAGCCTCCGAGAATCGCACAAACTTTCATGATCCATAAGAAACGAATTAAACCGATAAGTGTAATAAAATGTCTGTTAAGGTATTTGTTCCGATCAAATAGAGATACAACATCACAAGTTTCACTCGAACAAAATGGAATTTAAAAACATTACATTACTCACCTACCAGAATCCGTACATACTACATATTATGTATACATGTTTCTGATGGTAATCAAACTCGCACCAATCTATAAAGACCGCAAGAAATCACGTTTGTTGTATGGGAGGCCCCTTAATTATTATTATTTTAATTTATTATTTACTTCGGAAGTGAATAACATAACTAATACTTCGGGATTATTTCAAGCTACCTGTCACCGTCTGTGTACCTGTTACCGTCTGTGTACCTGTCACCGTCTGTGTACCTGTTACCGTCTGTGTACCTGTCACCGTCTGTGTACCTGTTACCGTCTGTATACCTGTTACCGTTATCAATATCGACCAAAATGATAACGTTCGTTGCATGGGAGCCCCCTCGAATGTTTATTTTATTCTGCTTTTTAGTATTTGCAGTTGTAGCGGCAACAGAAATACATCATCTGTGAGAAAGAGAACTGTCTGCCTGGTAATAGGGTCCCGATTTTATCCTTTGCGTATGGAACCCTAACTAGTCGTCTCTGTTTTTAACTGAAAAACTTCAAAATAAGGTAACCGTTATCTTAGGGTCTTTTCTAGACCTCATACTACATACAATAAGGATATGGCTGTACCTGTATAGAACTCTATAGCCATATCATTATGGCATATTATTGTAGCATTATGTTATGCTGTTATGTTACAAGTAGATTGTTTTTTCTAATCTGCCAATTTTTCCCGGGCCGATGCTTTTATGAAAATAATATAGATAAAACTAATTACAATAATTCTCATAGCTACTACAATAACATTTGAGCAATTCCACTTTGCTCCGCCCGCGCCGATCACAGCGTCAGCCATGACAGTCATGTGTCTCGGGAGGAACTGACGGCGCCAAAGTGTCAACGCATGTAGCGTCCCACACTAAAGACCGCCCTAACTTCCAGGGAATAAGTGTCATGCCGTCAGGCCTTTCACCATCGTCACGCATGAGACCATTCGCCGGTTTAAGAATGGCTGCAACATTGGCGCTGGTAACAGCCCGCCGAAGTGCCGGTAAATTCTGTTTACTATCTCACCTAGTTCTCTAGAAGTGACATACGTACAGTTTTAACGCAGTGAAACATAATATACCTACCGACTGGAGAGCAGCTGAGCCGCCATCAGGATACGATTATTACTCCGCCAGGTTCGTGGTGTCGGTCAGTTGTGTCGCAGGATACATAACAGTGTACATTCTACTTCGATACGATATTATAGTATATAGGTATTCTATATCAAGTAAGTATTCTTTTTAAATGAGATATTTTATGTTTTAATGTTTAGCCAAAACTGAGTACGAGTATAACAAAATGTATAAATAGATATCTGTCACGTGTACGTTTGTGATGTCAGAAATGAGCTTCGACTGAAAATCAGTGCTCAGGGGAGGCTCGCGGGAGCTCACGGGCTGAGGCTCGCGGGAGCTCACGGGCAGAGGCTCGCGGGAGCTCACAGGCTGAGGCTCGCGGGAGTTCACGGGCAGAGGCTCGCGGGAGCTCACGGGCTGAGGCTCGCGGGAGCTCACAGGCTGAGGCTCGCGGGTTGTTGATTTGACATATTACAAAAATGCAGTTTATAGATGACCTACAGGTTAAAAAATATTACTAATTATATTTTAAGACTTTTTAATTTCCTTTTTTCTGGTGTAAGACGCGGTTCTAGCGCACCCACACAGGGGCACACAGGGCCCGGGCGTGGAGTGCAGAAGTGAATGATTTAATATGAATTTAATCGGACTTGACATTTAAAGAATTCGCGCGCATTCACACACAAAAAGCCGTTCCGATTTGCTTACGAGCGTCAGCACTGTCAGTACTAAATTCATCTCGGAACAACGAAATCCTTACGTACGAACGTATGCAGCCCTTGCCTGCGATCTTAGTCAGGTCGTCTGTCCACCTGGTCGGTGGCCGTCCTATGCTGCGCTTGCCAGTCCGCGGTCTCCATTCGAGAACTTTTCGACCCCGACGGCCCTGCCTTATATGCCCTGCCCACTGCCACCTTAACTTGCTAATCCGCTGGGCTATATATAATTCTATAATTATTATATACTTATATACCGTCTTATGGTTTCACAATAGGGCCGCCTCCAACCCTTTGTTTTGGGTGAGATTTTCTATTTTATATCGTGTTAGTTGGATTTTATTCTACTCATTCGGATGTGAAATTGAAAATACAAACGGCTCGATTGCGACGCTCCTCCTTTTTTGAAGTCGGTTAATAATGGTAGGTTTTGTCGTTCGTCATCGAGCTAAGTAACATTATTTAAAATACATTGTGTATGTACGGCCACCATTCGGTCTCAGTAACGATAGTCGACATTGGATTGAATATCAAATCTTTTTATCGTAAAATAGTGAAATATAATGCCACGTTATTTGTCTCCGTCTAAAACCATCCTCAACTCAAGGAAATTCTATAAATAACCCAAATAGCTTCTTAAAGGTTTAGGTATTATGATTTTGTAATTCAGCTCACACAGAGTAACAGCGTTGTAAACATAATAAACTAGATTATAATAACATTATAAACCAGTTAGGTAAACATCGTAAGGTGCGAGATGCGAGACTGCCGGCAGGTGTCCGCGCGACATGACAGAAGGCATCGCTGAAATCCTTGTCAGTATTGTCAATGATACATTCCTACTCGTATATTATCACAGCTTGTTGTGCCGCTTTACTGGCCGCCTAGCCTTCTAACTAGATGGCGCCGTGAACTAAATAATATTTAGCCAGCTGTTGAATTGAATCAATCAGTTGGTTAAACGACTCGGATCGAGGAACGTTTAACTTTGATCCGTTTAGTTAAATCTTTACAGGCTATTTAGTACCACACACTGTCAAGATGACGCCCATGTGGTGACACCAACCTTAGAATGAATTATTCTGTCACCAACATTGTTGGTGTTTCTAATAACATATGAGAGTTGCGCTGTTGATCTTACGATTAACGTCAATTATAACAATAATATATGTTGAGTTATTATTTACTGAAAAACTATTTTTAATCTCATTCCTTTTGACAACATAAAATAAATAAATCAATAACCAACCGGCCAGTTCATTAAATGTTTCACTACGGCCGAATTTCATTTCAACAAACATGCACACATTCACACAAACTTTCGCATTTATAATATTAGTAGGATTATATAATAATAATGCATATAATTAATCACAATGACTATGTAAATACATAAACTTTCAAAGGCACACTTGTAAATAGTTCACCCCAGTGCCGCTAGATGGCGTTGCACAACACACGGCGAGATTCGGCAGAATCGCGCAGATAAGATTATCCATAAAGCTCGGAAATATACCAGACGCGTGAAATAAATGGAAGATTTTTTAAAACTTAAAAACCGTAATAAATTGTCAATTGAAACGGAGTAGTACGTGGTATTTACCGTGTATAAACCGGACCGGTTCAACACTCGGAAGCAAGGACTTTGAATGAAAAACACTCACTCACTTTGTGCACCTGAAAATCAGCTTTATTGCTATAGTTGCTATATATAGTCGCTGGGCTATGTCGGTGACTTTTGTTCTTCTACGGATCTCCTCATTTCTGATTCGATCGCGTAGAGAAACAGAGAAAAAGAAGAAACAGAAACAACACTGAGGCCCTGGTGTTACTCGCTGTTACAGCTCGTTGTAGAAGGATGATAAACGCTAAATAATTACAATATATCTCATTGTTTATTATATAAAATATATTTAATTGTTTATTGAGAACAAAAATCTTTGACTAAACTTTTACTTGCACTTTTAAAAAAAAAAAATGTGACAGCCAGGTATTCGTAGGCGAGATATGGTTTACAGGCTATTGATCCAGTCGACGTACGAAGTGACCCTGGCGAAGCCAGCCGGCAGCCCGACTTCGCAACCAGCTCTCGCTCCGTAGGAGGTCACACCGACCTGGAAACAAACCTCAGGTTAGAACACAACAGTACCCCCAAGTAAGAGTACTCATCATGCCTAAGAATTAGACATATAATACTGATTTTACAAATCTCTAACTTACCACCCAACATCATTTGTACATACCTAAGTTGTAACTTTGATTAACAAAGCTAGAAGCGATCGACTCACCAAAGTGTCGCTAATGACGAGGGGCCCGCCCGAGTCCCCGCTGCAAGTGCCCCTGCCCCCCGCGCCGCTGGTGCACAGGTTGGTGTCGTGGACCCAGGGCCCGTACACGGCGAAACACTCCGCGTTGGTGATCACGGGCAGCGACACGGAGCTGAGGCGCTGGTTGGTGCCGATCGAACCACCTGATATTTACAGTTTCACCTTATTGAGTCGGAACTCCTACGTGTCTGATAAACTTTAATAAAGTACCACTTATGAGAACAGTATAAGGTAGTTAATTGAACGTCACGTTTAATTGGCACACTAATAAGTTTTTTCTAATGGACGACCATATTTTTCCTTCGTCAATAATTTTCGCTGCAACGACAAAAATGCGCTTGAACTGTGCCTTACACCTGAAGAAAAGTTATTAAAAAAAACAATAAATATTCGGAATATTTCATTATGGGACCGCATAGTTTATGTGTCAAGTAAATATTTGAAATCAACACGCATCAAGGTAAGTCCCGCCCTCGCTGCCTGTAAACACCCGCGAGCCTCTGTGACGTCATCGGTCTTTCACACCAGAGCTACAAATGTGGTTTGACATATCGTCGTGTCGTTAGTATTTTTTTTATATGGACTCACATTCTACATGACTGGACAGGGATGCATTTCGTTTCACCTGTCATGGAACGTGTTCTGTACATCAGCGAATATATGGCTTCCTGAATCGTGCTCGAGCTTCGAGCTGTCTAGACTGAGCACTCTCGCCCATTCCTTTCTGTGGACATTATCGCAGTCAGTTAACTGTCCTGACGCGAACCAGTTGTTATTTAAAATCTTATCATAATCTCGCGTTCGACAACTGTCTCACCTGATGTTGCATTTGCTGTCAACAGCAAACAGCAATAATAAAAATATTTTGTTCCATTCTTTCTTATGTTAAAATGACGACGTTGTTTAGGATGGAGCGCGCAAGCCTAGAAGGTACCTATTCACTCGGGACTCGAAGACTCCAGGATCGTACGTGTCGGGAAACACAGACTCGGGCGACGAGTTCCATTCCTCGGCAGTTGCGCTAGCGTTACTGTGTTTAAGGGTTTATAGGATTATACACAGAGTTCCATTTGATACTGGAACTGGAATCACTGAGCAATCGAAACTAAACACGTCTCCAAATAACGCGTATAACTCGAAACAGCTTCATAATAACCATTTCCCCCTCTACCGTAATGAGAATAATAGTACTGAGATCCATTCGTATGGTCGTCGCGTCACAAATAGGCGCTGTTATTGATTCAGGAAACATATGTAATGGCATATTTACCGTCCGCAGTGAGACCGAATCCAGAAGCGAGCGCGATATCGCCGACGAAGCTGTCGGAGAGCTGTTGGCCGGAGGGGAGAGAGATCGGTTGCACATTGGCTGAAATTGATTGTAAAAACACGTTTATTTTTAACTTAAGCTGTAGGAATCGAGAGAGAGTGCAGCGCAGCTAGACGACCTATCAGTGTGTCGGAGTCACGAGGAGTATCAGGCTGCAGGCTGCAGGCGGCAGGCGGCAGGCCCGATCCCGTTCTAACCGGTCCTTACGGAGACCAAAGGTTCCAAGTATGTGCTGACGTCGTACCAACTTTGAAACGACAAGAGAAACAAAAGTATGTTTTATTGATGATTAATTTTTATTGATTTATTTTGAATCGTAGAATGATTCGATATCGTCTCCGTCATCGGTGAGTTTATTATTTGTGTGTAGTGAATGCGCCTCGTACAGAATCTGCCAAGCTATCGGATATATGATCTTACTTGTTTCGTAACCTAACATTTTGGAATAATTATTTAGTTGCAGTTAGGACATCGCAACGGTTTCGCGCACGGTTCCACCCGCGCTGCTCACAGCAGCATCATCAGGCAGCTCATGGCTCTCACACGATACTGTAGTGCTGCGGAAATGGATCCACTGGCTGAGTGGACTCGTTCGATGCCGTCCAACGGAAGCGGATTCCATCTTTCATGTCCAGAGTGCACAGGTGCAACAATGCTGTCATCAGAAGTCTAGCGGACAGACTGATGCTGACATTAATGTATACACGATGGGCGGAGATTGACATCTGATTACATAATATATATGTATAATACAAGTATTTAGGATGCCTAAATTATATAGAAACATTTAATAAATTATTTAAAATTTAATTTAATATTTTTTTAAAGAGTATTGATCCTAGTGTCGACAATAAAGTTTTATTATTATTATTTTCTTTCTTTATTAGGCTTAATTTATTTTTATAATATAACAAAATAAAAATAAAAACATATTTATTTAAAAATTAATATAGATATTTTAAAAAACCTAAACCTAGAGTGCCGCCGGCGGGGCAGAGCCCGAGCTACCGGTGGTTAGGGCTGCGGAGTGAGGAACCTCCGGACAATACGTGCCGCGTCAAGGAGTACCGCCTTCTGCATCTGACCCTTGATCCAACCGTCTAGGTCGATCGAGGTTCTTCGCTATTAGACCGTTCGTCGAAACGACCATCGGGACAATGATCGTCGAGTCAATCATTATTTACTAGTCTATAATGCTCAATTCGTTCGACAAAATATACCGCGCGTCATTCGTAATATGAATTGTGTCATAATGTGGGTCATTTAGATAATAATGTAATATAAAATATTCTGTTTGCATTGTCGATAGTTTGAATTGACTTACGGGTTAGAGCGGCGTCAACAGGCAGCCGTATACAGGCGATGTCATTGGCGGCAGTGCTGGGAGTCCAGGCGGGATGCATGACCACGTTGGTGGTGACGATGCGCTGCCCGCCGGAGAACAGGGTGTTGGAGCCGAGCACGACGGTGAAGGACTGCGCGGCCACGCTGCCGTCGTTGACGCAGTGCGCGGCGGTGAGCACGCGCGCCGGCGTGATCAGCGACCCGCCGCACACCGACGTGAATATCCACATCACGGTGATCACGAGCCCGGCCTGCGCGCACACACACGGGGACTTCACACAACGGACGTTCCTATCGCTCGATATGCTTCATGCGCAGTCTCGTGAGTGGCGCGAGCGGGTTCGAGCCCCGGCTGGGACGAATATTTAAGTGATGAGCGGAGATGTCTGTTCTGGGGGTGCGCGCGTCCATACCTCCCGCGACACAGGGCATCCCAGCGCGGGGATGTGAGTGTGAAGAGTTCGTTTATATACCTAAGCAGTTAATGAATGCTCTAAGACCTCAGCGTGTTGTGAATGTTTCATTTTCCAGTACGACTCGGGAATTTCACGTTTAAAGCCTCGTCGACAGTACATCGTCTGTCTACAGTAGGGCAGAGTACTGTCGTGTACCGGACATCACAACCATGCGACCGAATCCTTGTGAGCCCGGGGCTTGTTCTCTCTCGGATGATAAGGGGGGAGGAAATAAGTTTTCATTTTACTTTTGAACTTATATCGAGTGAATACAGTTGATGATAATAATTTGAATGGCACGTATGATGCAGTAGCACTGTAGCACTGTAGCACTGTAGCACTGTAGCAGTGTATCATTGATGATGCATTGAGGTTACCGACCTGGTAAGGAGTCTCGCTAATGTCAGTGACGGAGCCGCCCACGATCCTCTGGCTCGCCGTCTGCTCCTCGAAGGTCTTAATCCTAGCAGCTTCCCGTATACCGAACTGCCTGTGATAGTCGAACACGGGGGAGTCTCCCGCCGAGGCCAGGACGGCCAGCGCTGCGAGGCCTGCTAACATCACCACCTTCATGTTTGGACGGTTCCGACACGCAACACGCCCTCGCCGGCGGCCGCCTTATATACCACATTACGATCTAATCTACTCGTCAGTTAATGAGCAAATATCGATCGGTTCGTATTTATCACCACAGGGAAATATAGCATGACATGCCATATACAGTTTAGGGACTTATCTATAGATGTACGTGTAGATAAAGGACAAAAAGTCTGTACATTTACGGTACACGAGGTGGAAGGATATACCACCGGGGGCGAGACGATCCGATAACTCCCTGTCCTGGCGACAGCTCAAGCCGAGGTCCGAACCTCGGTGGTGCCCTCGAGCGAGTCGCCTCGTCCTCTGCTTTGCTTAGTCCACTGCTGGACACTTGTACCCGGGCTCTCGGAGACCGTTTGAGAAATCTACGTGAACTGTTTTCTTGTTTGGTGATATCGCGTTTCCTTATATAAGATCAATAAATAATGTTGAACGTGCGATTTGTATTTTCTTTTTAAAAAAATGATTACGCGTCTTTAACGAAATAAAAAAGTTACCAACCCAAGAAACATCGACTAACCAACTAAGAAAATAGTTCTGACTAATCAATTATAAATACTGAAACTAAAAAAAATAAATTTCATTCTCTTGCACATGATATTCAATTATTTGTTAAAAGTTTTGATTTGTGTCTGTTCAGCGTCCAGCAGCGGTGTCTGATGCGATACTGAGGTTCTGACAGCTATTGACGGATGGAAATCTATCAGTACTCCTTATTTTATATATTGTTTATAAGTAAAAGTGAAACTCGACCAATTCGGTAATTATTTTTCTCATTTTCTTTAATACAAAGGAAAGGTTATTATGGAGAGAATAAATGTAAAAAGAGAGAATCGTCCGAGCACGCGACCGCGGGCCGCAGCTAGTCAACGAATAAAAGTTAAAAACTTGCACTGTAACATAACATTTACTGTGATCGGTAGCTATCGCTTATTGGTTACACTGTGGCCGCAATGTTATCAGATTTGTCATTCTACATTTTAAAAGATTATAGTATGAGTTGTATTAAGATGCAGGTGTGCATCACTGCTCCACGGAAGCTATTAGATGTTCTCGGTTCCATGGGTGGTGGGTGGTGGGTGGTGGGTGGTGGGGCCTCTACCTTTATAATTAGTAAAACCAATTAAGGGCCTCAACATATGGAAAGTTAGAGTATAATGAAAAATGGCTTAAAACTAACATCTATTTTGTACACTCGGGGTCGGAAATACTGGAACATTCAAATAAAATGTTCAATGTCGATTAGAGACAAGTAACGCCGGTACAATAACATATGTCGAGTGCACGTAACCGTGTAGGTTAGCATTAGAGTCACAAGACTTAATGTTCAAAGATAATCTTAAGCATGCTTAATTATAGGATTATAATTAAATATGACGAATGGGGAGATTACACTAGATTGTGGAAGGGTCGATTGCTTCTGTTTTAGATTTCATCGACAATCGTGACATTTTGACAGGGGAGGTATATTTGCCTGGGAGCCAAACACGTATGCTCATTAGATGGTGCAAAAGAACAGTCCGAAGTCAATATCCGTGCTGCTCCTCTTTGATCTCCGTCAGACACCTTCCTCGGAACAGCTGGTACAAAGAAGAGGGCTGCCTAGGGGACTCCTCCCCCACAACACTCGGCTTAGGGTCCTCTACAATGTAATCCTTTACCTTCGCTGTAAGCGGCGCGGCGACGCTCGCGGCCGACGTGCGCGCACAAGCCTCGAGGGACGGACTAAAGCTTCCCTGAATACGGACAGTGTGGACGAGGGGCACGAGTAGGAGTAGCCATTGTACTTTAATGAGAAAAATACTGATTTACACAATTAAAAAGTACTTACAATAAATTAATCAAATAAACTTTAATCTCGATAAATCACAATCAGAAATCTGAAATCTATTTGTGGAATATTATACTACAATGTACATACACTAACATTGAGTAATTTAAGTTCGAATAAAACTTCTATATCTCATAACAATTACGTAAGTAGGTACATAACCTACGTGCACAAATTATTTGGAAATGAGTTTAAAATGGAAACCTAGCACTTACGAAATAAATAAACAAGAATGACGAAATAAATAAAAATTACAAAGAAACCAAGAGAAAGTCAAGAAACGTACACAATTTAAAACAATTCGATTTTTTATTATTTTTTACCCATTATAAGTTTGCGTTTGACAAGATATTCTTAAATACGAAGGTAAAATAGTGTCAACTTATAAACATTCGAAGAAGTTGTACCAAATAATATGGTTAATACAATCAAAATTACATACATCTTCGGTCAAGTTGGATGTTGATTGATATCCTTGAAGTTGCTCGAAATCTGTGACTGGTGTCGCCCTCTGTCTGTCATCCGACGCGATACACGCCCTACAAAAATTAAACGAAGCGTTCATGCGCAGTGGCCCTCTCTCGGCCTCGGGCGTAAGTACGTCGTCAAGCCGCCGCGCCGTGCGCCGGTTAGGTACCTACTCTATTGCTCGGCAATTCTCGAAAGAGAATTGATGGCGATCAAGTCCACGCGACGGCCTTTGTTTTCACGTAGTACGAGGGCAGCAAAAGAGATGGCGTTGTTGTACGCTTGAGCGGGAGAACTATTTGGACCTCATAAAATTCCCATACAAACTTCCACATTGATAACACAGTCCGTTTTTACAAACACCACACCCTTTTATCGAGTCCCAGACCTCAAAATTCACTGTAGGTATTCAGTTGTGAAGTACTTAACTTCGACCAACCATCTGCGAGGCAACGTTATCCACTGACAGCCTTAAATTCTGTGAAATCTAAGTGGTCGTAGAAAAAATAGTATTTTCGGGATAAAAAAAAGGACATAAGTATAATAGATATGCATAAAAAGCATATAAGTATCTGACTATAATTTGAAGTCAAAATGCCTTATAAAACTATTTTTAAACAAATACATAAATTCGGGGACATACTTCTCGTTGTGGCGGCACTAAGGGCACCAACCAATGATATTATATGTTTATATGAGGTAGATGTCGCACAAGCGCGCGGAAACTGAGGCGACAAAATTAAGTCAATTGTAGTAATTTTGATTACGACGCGTATTTCAAGCGCAAGTCTAAACATATAGCTATCCTTTTCTATATTATTTGTACCGTATTATCTGTCGCAGTAAGCATGTTTATGTCGCAAAGGAACAAAATTTGAGCACCGCGCAGTATGAATACACGTCATCTTTAGTAAAACATCATTGGCACTAACGGCACTAACCGCAATAAACATACGGAGTAACCTGTATTTACATTATCTATGTTATCCGCGCGACGTCAATTAGTTATTTTGTCCCATCATGTAACATTTCCAAGCGTTTCGTTTTATCGGCCCGTCGATCGGATAATAATTAATTTATATTCGAGCATTCATTTCCTTTTCTGTTCGTGCAAACCAAACATTTACGACAAAAAGAATGTATATTGTTAAATACTTCTGTTAGGTTCGGACCTCTATTTATTTTATTTTTATAGTGTATAGATTTGTTCGTTTGACCACTATGTCACTTGATGATCAGTGACGATCTGTTCGAAAATGGTATCTTACTAGACTTAGGATGCTCACCGGCTCTCATAGTTTATATGGTAAGACTTGCAGCCCTGGCTTTGTTAAAACTTTCTTTCTTATTTTACAGCAGCTGTAGGGAATTCTACTGTGAAGGTACCCGACCGATATCAATAGTCGGAAAATGAACAAACAGTTATTTTGATGGATAATAAGACTAGAAAAATAGAAATGTAAGAGAACTACTCCGTCCATTAACACGAGACTCCTGTGATAATAATGTAGAAGTAGCCACATTTGAGACGTATTTCGTCATATTTGTTAATAAATCATCATCATCATCATCTCATCAGTTTGTAAATAACACAGCATAAAGGCTCTTGAAGACGCGCAGCACAGTTCTGTGACCTGCGGCGCTGTTCCACCCGCCTCCGGATCGTACAGTACCGACAACAGGTACAATTGGAGCGGCAGAATTCTGATCAACAAACATATGGATATAAAATGCATAATTATGCGTATGGATGGATTTGACTTAGGATCTAATGTATACGTTATGTTTTACGTTTATGTTTCTGTATCGAGCTGAGCGTGGAGCAAGCCGTCGAGCACCTTTGCTATTATAGTTGCCAGAGAAATAGGTCTACAGTTACTCTGGTCACTCCTGGCACCAGTTCCACTTCTCAGAACTGGCGCCACCGCAGTCCTCGCCTGCTGCTGCTGGTGAGTAAGAGTGCCCGACACAATGTGTAGAACATAGCGACCACCCCGGGCAGGTAAACACCAGCATGCTTAAGGTGTTCAATGCTAAGACCATCATGACCAGGAGACTTGCCACCCGACATAGATTTAATGGCTTTTCTCACATCAGTTGCCGTGAATCTGGTACTCATCTCCTGACCATGAGGTCCAGCTTCATTGATATACTGTGGTGGACCCAACGGCGACTTAACCGTGGAGCGGTCTTTAAACATGCCCGCTTGGTATATATTTTGGGTCGTTCAATCCATTGACGCACACAGGTAAATCAGGTCTGTGATTCAACTTGCTAGTGGTTTTCCAAAAGCTACAAAAATCGTGCTTCGGCCGCCCCCTCACGGCTCCAAGCGCTCCCCGAAGCGCCAATTCTTCTTGTCCACTGCGTGGACCAAACCCCGTGGGTTTCCGCCTCGAGTTCGCTTCCGATGTTATAGATTATGGGTGAACCGTTTTCACAGAAATAGTTTCTAAGAGAACTTACATATGATATACTTATGTTTAACCTTTAATGGTAGCTGCCATCAGCTACAACTGCCGATTGTCATCAAACAAACAATAAACAATACAAGTTTACATATCATTTTTCCTGGTAATTGTGTACTATACACAAATAATATTTTAAAAAGGAGTTTAAAGTTATAAATAAATCATTACATTTTAACCGACTTCAAAAAAGGAGGAGGTTTCTCATTTTGTTTGTGTTCGCGGAAGCTTTGTCGCTTATGAATCGATTTTGATGGTTCTTTTTTTTATAGAGTATACTTCCGAGGAAGTCCCGTTTAAATTTTATCAAAATCGGCCTAGCGGTCGAGTTACACGCCTGTTTCCGCGAGTAGGTGACCTAATTACCGCTATACCGAAGCATGTTGGCATCCCGTCCGTTCTCACTGTCACTATCCCTTTCGCACACGTCTTTGGCATCACCTTTCGTCGCACGCGCTGTGACCACTAAGCAAACGACCCTTAACCAGAGACGTCGCGTACTCGCCACCCGGTATACTGCACGCGCTGTGAAGAAGACTCGACACTGACGCACCGGCTGGCCGCACACCCGCCGCCGCATTTACAACAATATTATTTCGTGTAGTGATCGTTACATCGACATCAAGTGCTGGACTAGTTGACATTATTTGTGTAAGGACATTGGTAGCATACCGCGGCAAGCCAGCTCGGGAAAAACGCACGAGCGTCAGCCATCTTACCGACGCCGCGCGCCGCCGCTGTGAATCGGTATTAGCGGGATCATCGCCGGCCTGTTCCAGCACCCACCCTACGAGGAAGAAATCTTCAGTCAAGGTAGGCGTGTGCTTTACCTATCTTTCCGTGTCCTTCCTACAGCTGCCAACTTGCCTTATAGCACCGATGTTTGTATGTACGTCACTCTGCCGCACCGCGAATCATCCCTATGGTATTAATTAATACAGTCCACAAACCGCTCAGGGTCTCATGACGTTAACGTTTTGATCCACCGCACCTAGCTTTAGAGCTCAGGCCCACTGATTTTGTCCCAGCATACAATCCCCCCCCTACACACATAAAGGGGACGTTCGGCCTTCATACTGGCGTCCCCAACGCCAATAACTGAAAAGTATTACGCCTGTCTGAATGACTTCCTCATTGACGGTGAAGAAATCGATGAACATATACAACGACAATGATCCCGTGAGTAGCTGAGGGGTCACTAAAAAAGGTAAGAAAAAAAAACTTTTGGCAAAAAATTGAACCGACTTCAACATTCAAAAGTGTGTAATAACTAACACGAATAAAGCAGTTTGTGTTTAAAGGAAAAATCCAGGAAGAGATAACACACAACGCTCGAGGCGCGCGGGACGCCGCGGCCGTGTCGCGTAATCCACCCGCCCGGCCCTGGCGCGAATGTGGGGATGTACTCGTAGCTGGTCGCGATGAACAAAGAAAGACGTAGAGACTCGCATGTTCCTATCAAGTTTGATACAAAAAACATTTCGTTTGTTAATCCATCACAGCACAATTTTGTGAATATGTGTTTTGCCTGCCCAGTGTTATTATGATTATGTACTTGAATAAAACAGGGCATTTAGACCCATGGAGGTGATTTTGCTATAATTAATTGCCAAGGAATAGAAATAATTTTAACTGAATGTAAAGAAAAAAGTGCTGCGATGTCTGCATCACCATCACGGGTGACAGCTGAGGCTGAGGCGACGGGCGCGGACGATGCTGTGTAATAAGCGGACCGGCCAACTCAATAGAGAACAACATATTATCGATCTGTAATAAACAAACGTTCATTAATAAATATTTTTTGGATATTCTTTTAGATTTCAATGAACACGAAATATGATTAATTTAACGGGTTTTTTTCTAGTAAAAGTTAAAAAAAATCTTTCGTCGCAATATCGTGAAGACGGATTCTGTTAAATTCAATGATTTATCAAACAGGACATTTCAACCTTCTATGGCTCGTGCGTTAGCGCACAACACGTGCTGGCATGATGATTTACGCCTGTTTTTAACCGACTTTGAAAATAGAAAGAGGTATTTTTGTATAATGCGTACTGCCAAGGAATGGAACTCGTTGCCCGAGTCTGTGTTTCCCGATATGTACAATCCTGGAGTCTTCAAGTCGCGAGTGAATAGGTACCTTCTAGGTTTGCGTGCTAAATCCTAGACAACGTCATCACTTAACATCAGGTGAGACAGTTGTCAAACGCAAACTTATAATATATATAAAAAAAAAAAAAAAAAAAAGTTTTTCACAATACGTCGGTATTTTTTTGTCTGTTACCTTTCTGTACTTTTGACTGGGTGAACCGATTTTGATAATTCTCTTTTTAATTGAAAGCTGGTGCTCTCCTCAATATTGGTCAAGCGGTTTTTGAGTTACCCTCCAATAACTGACATATGTTTGGATTACTTGGATGACTTCCTTATTGCGGTTGAAGACACGACGGAGAACTTACACGATGACAACTGATCCGAGCAGTGAGTAGCAAAGGTCACTGAAACGGATGAAAAATAAAACCAAAAAATAGAACCGATTTCAACACTCAAAAGTGTGAAATAACTTGTCGAAGTCGGTACCATGCGCACAATATTTTGATAACAGTTACGCTCTAACTATCATGTTTTTTTACAAAATTATTATTATATAAATATCGAAAACAAAAATTAATAAGGATATTATAAAAAACCTAAACCTAGACTTAACCTAACCTAAAAACCTACCAGGGCCCAAGCTACCGGTGGTTAGGGCTGCGGAGTGAGGAACCTCCGGACAATAGGTGCCTTGTCAAGAAGTACCGCCTTCTGCATCTGACCCTTGATCCAACCGTCTAGGTCGATCGAGGCTCTTCGCTATTAGACCGTTCGTCGAAACGACCATCGGGACAATGATCGTCGAGTCAACATCGCACACGGCGGTTACCTCGTGAGCTAAGTCAGGGTACTTGCTGACCTTATCCTTCTCATTTTATTATTACACTTATTACAGGCTACGAGTATAAATACTTGAGTACATTTTATATTATCTCGGGACGAGGTAATAATAAATAGGTACGCAGTTATTTATAAACAGACGATTTATCATACCAGCCTGCACTACAGTTCAATGTACTATAACTGTGTTTCATAAAACGATCACGGACGAAGATTCGTAATCAGAATATATGATCGGGTCAAATCAGAAAAGACGACATAAAACAAAGAAATGAAATTCGCACCAATGTGTGCTGGTGCAACTGTTGGTCCAGCAGAAGAAGCACTGACCTGGACGTCGACACGCAGGTGTGCAGAACGGCACCACCCGGCCGAGACTAGAGCCCGAAAAGTGCTGGGTAACACGCTACATTTATGTCATCCTGACGACATTTTAGTTTTGAACAGCACCGTTTGAACAACTAGCAGTGGAAGTCATGCCACCGGTATGATGATTATGATTTTCATAAAATGAGCAAAAATGTCTTCTCGCGGTTGCGTTAGTATGTACTGATGTTTTTGTAATACAAAGTTAGATCGACTCCACAGTTTTATGTCCTTCCGGTAACAGGTCAAGTTTAAAAGAGGTTGCACTAAATTTTCGAGTCCACCGACAAATCCCCGGTGAAGTAGTGGACTACTATTGTTACCATTGTTATAAATCTCCGGTGAAGTAGTGGACTACTATTGTTACCATTGTTATAAATCCCCGGTGAAGTAGTGGACTACCATTGTTACCATTGTTATAAATCCCCGGTGAAGTAGTGGACTACTATTGTTACCATTGTTATAAATCCCCGGTGAAGTAGTGGACTACCATTGTTACCATTGTTATAAATCCCCGGTGAAGTAGTGGACTACCATTGTTACCATTGTTATAAATCCCCGGTGAAATAGTGGACTACCATTGTTACCATTGTTATAAATCCCCGGTGAAGTAGTGGACTACCATTGTTACCATTGTTATAAATCCCCGGTGAAGTAGTGGACTACCATTGTTACCATTGTTATAAATCCCCGGTGAAGTAGTGGACTACCATTGTTACCATTGTTATAAATCCCCGGTGAAGTAGTGGACTACTATTGTTACCATTGTTATAAATCCCCGGTGAAGTAGTGGACTACCATTGTTACCATTGTTATAAATCCCCGGTGAAGTAGTGGACTACCATTGTTACCATTGTTATAAATCCCCGGTGAAATAGTGGACTACCATTGTTACCATTGTTATAAATCCCCGGTGAAGTAGTGGACTACCATTGTTACCATTGTTATAAATCCCCGGTGAAGTAGTGGACTACCATTGTTACCATTGTTATAAATCCCCGGTGAAGTAGTGGACTACCATTCTTACCATTGTTATAAATCCCCGGTGAAGTAGTGGACTACCATTGTTACCATTGTTATAAATCCCCGGTGAAATAGTGGACTACCATTGTTACCATTGTTATAAATCCCCGGTGAAGTAGTGGACTACCATTGTTACCATTGTTATAAATCCCCGGTGAAGTAGTGGACTACCATTGTTACCATTGTTATAAATCCCCGGTGAAGTAGTGGACTACCATTCTTACCATTGTTATAAATCCCCGGTGAAGTAGTGGACTACCATTGTTACCATTGTTATATAAGCGACTCAGAGATACGAGACGAGTACTTGCTATTCAATACTACATCTACTTTCATATTTAAGCAATCCATAAGCTATTGTCGCCCTATAGATAACGCAAATGCTCCAACCCGCTGCCAGTTGGTAGCGTGTCCAGAATGCTAACAGCGTCGAAGTGCAACGCTGATTCGTGAGCCATTATTAGATCACAACAAATATGTGCTAACATTTTGGTTACGCGTCGCATCGATCAAACGTTCTGATAAGTTCTGGAAAATCCGAAGAGCTCCCGGTCCCCACGGGCACGATGACTCGACCCCAAACGGTTCAAATGTGTGACCATTCATTAGCTAGGTCATTAATTAGCTGCAATCGCTTCGCGCGCGCCGCCGAATAAGCTGCGACGCCAGCCCCAACATGTGCTAAGCGAAGAACTGACGGCGCCAAAGTATCAACGCATGTAGCGTCCCACAGTAAAGGCTGGACTAACTTCCAGGGAACTACTACTTGACCATTGATTACTACCAGGGGATAATGAACAATCATGAAGAGAACGAATTCATCAAACCTCAATTCATTCCCATACCTAGTTCAGTTTTATTGTTCTCTGTTGTTGCGTTCGTTCCTCTGAGGCCGATGTGCTATCCTGCGTATTGTTCATATTATTATGTAGTGTCCAGCAGGTAAATGTATCCTGTGGGACATGATCCACTGTTGGACCTCCCATACATCTAATATGTTATAGTAAATGCGCTACATTGAACGTGGGGGGAAGACGGGAGGGGTGGGGAGAGGGGGGGGGGGTGTAGTCGTACACTTCAGCACCACCTTCCCTAGCTGAAGGTTATATTGACTGGACATACCTACACGCGCCCGCAGTACGCGTTCATCAGATGTAACGTTCAACGCACAGACAACCGATGACAAATTAATGATAATTATTTTTAGTGTTTAACCGTCTTAAAAAAATATACCGCATAAGTTCCGACTGGGTGAACCGATTTTGATCGTTCTTTTTTTATTTGAAAGTTGGTGCTTCTCGTGTGGTCCCATTTAAATTTCATCAAATTCAGACTAGAGGTTTTTTTTTTATTATTTATTAACATGCACACAAGATCTTCAGGTCTCAAACTAGGCAGAGCCTGTGCTATGGTAACCTGATGACTGATATAAATACTAATATAGATATACACACCCAGACACAGTTTTTGAGTTACACTCCAATAACTGAAAAGTGCGTGCTTATACCTAAACGATATTATAGTAGCGGCGAAGGCATCGGTGAGCATACCTACTACACTACAATGACAATTGATCCCATCAGTAACAAAGGTCACTAAAAAGAGTGAAAAAAAAAATTACCAAGAAATGGAACCGACTTCAACACTCAAAAGTGTGAAATAACTTGTCGAAGTCGGTACCATGAGCACTATATTGTCATGTTAGTTACTTTCGAACTATCGCGTATTTGTAATTCGGGGATATCTATGCGTATCCATCGACACATTTTAATAATAGCATTCTGTCAATTTGTTTTCTTGCAGTGGCCTCAAGGCTAAATGATTAACTGATCGGGGTAATGCGTATAATAGCACAAGACCCGGTGTGATCGGGCTCTGGTCCCCCGGGTGTCACGGCCTAGTCCAGGGTGTGATCGAATGGATCTCGGTGTGTCCCGCCCTCAGCCTCTCCACCCCAGAATAACAAGATTACATTTATAATACCTTAATTGTAAATGAAACAGTCCTGACGGGGTCATTGATGTTCCACCTTCTAGAGCTATTTCGAGCTTCCGACCGTCGGAATAATAAGTACTTGTTGTATGTAAGCACATATTACTTCGATGGTTCCGACGCCTGAGCAAAGGTTTGTTATTGACACATCATATGTCAATAAGAAACCTTTGACAAGTAAACATGTACGTTACGAAAGAAAGAAAGAAAATAATTTATTACTGACATAAACAACACTACATACAATACACAGATTTATATACATTCAAAAAACTAAATAATACTATAATATATAATGTAGTGTTGCGTAATGCCAGAAATGAGTCCCTACTCAGCGTTACGAAACGTTATTTATTTATGAGAACGCCGACACCGACACAGGGCAGGGGGGGGCAGGGTCTCAACACTACTAACACAGTGCTCAAAGATTGTCAGATAATCGTCGTTCTTGATAGTTCTGCTATTCTACTTGGCGTATAATTGTAATGGCTGCACAGATCTAATTTCTACCGCAATTCAATTGTCTACAATGCAATTGTTATTTTAGCGGAATATCAAGTTTATTTATGATAACATTTGAACGACTATTGCACTGTTTATTAATTAATTATTAAGACAATCCATTCAGATTGTCTTAATAAATAAGAGAATTGGTACCCTGATACAAGTAGAATGCTGCGCTTTACACATTCAAAGACAAACGCCACAGCAGTTACAGCAGTTACAGTGCTGGTGCAGACGGATGTCGTAAAAGATGTAGAATCGGAACTTAATATCTAAATATAATAAAAACATGATTAATTGAGAACGTAGATGTTACTGTACTTTGACTGAATGTTTTAGTGATCAACTTTATAATATCTAATCATTTTATTAAATCCTATATTATTGTATCAGTATCATTATTATACAATGTCACCATATCATTATCTTTCGAATAAACCGCTCCGCATCTGCACTCTATTGCTATACTCTGAGAGGTTATGTATACAACTGATATATACTTTTAAGACACCTAAATGTATGAACATAATTATTACATATAACATAATTACATCATATTATTATGATAGCAATAAATATATTTAGTATTTATTATAGACAACATGCAAAATTAATTTATATTATTTGAACGAGTAGGTAACATATCGGTCATATAAAGAATAATTTTTTTTTAAATTATGTATTTAATAATGCTGCGCTATTAAATACATAATAATAAAATAAGTTTACTTAACATAGTAAGAGTTATATCATATTTTTAAACTAAGAAGTAATTTTAATGTAATGTAATTAAATAAAATTAGAATTTAGTAAAATTAAATGTAATTTTAATGGGGTAATTTATAAATTGAAAATGAATAAAATTATAAAGCAAATAACATAATTAAATACAGATAGGCTAAAATAACTCACTAACAAAAGAGTAAAAATAATGAAATTATAAACAATCTAATACAATTTTTTTGCAGTTACATAACTTATGAGAATAAAATAATAAAAATAATAATAACCATGAGAATATTTGGCCTGTATGTATATGTGCACCAACGGATATGTCACTTTATTACAGCGTTTCAAATTGAACCTACGAAAAAACCCAACCCTAATAAAGTGCAAGTCTTTCTGAAACGTCTAAATAAGTTTACCCACGGAGGTCCAGCTAGTTCCAAAGGTTCGTGCGAGGTAAAGTATTTCCCTAAATAGAAACGGTACAGGGGGCGGGGGTGGGGGTGGGTAATGCGGCTGTCACGGACCGGCTACACAGATGAATTTATTGCAGAGCTCGAGTCGAGGCTAATTTATTGACTTCCGTATGAAAGTCGCCGGATTGTCCGCTCTCGAACACCCGACGACACCTGACCCCGCGAAGGCTTCTGCTGCGTGGCAGCCATGCCGGTATACCAGTGAAGCAATGACTTTTATTCTAGAATTCCCTTTTATACAAATGATATTCGGATTATAGTATTGTTTTGCCTCACAGTCCATACACCGTCGGTTCTTCTGCTTGAACATATAAGTAATCGAGATAAATCAATTTAACTAGATACTTTATGCGCAATTGAATAAATGTTTAAACACTGTTCGAATATCAAAAGTGAAAACCTTTTAAAAAAATAGTTTTGATCACGTATATAATTAGTAGTATCATACGCAGCGTCCTACGTGAGCGACTCGACGCGAACGCGATTGCGTAGCGATACGATGCGAATTCAATACCGTACGGTGTGATGCGGCGACTCTGTCCTACCATCACCTCGCACTAGTGAAGGAAAAGTTTTAAATTGTATTTTGAGCAATATTCTTTGCCATCACTGAAGTAAAAAATAACAGTAATAAAAATATAGCCCCCTGTGGTTGATTCGTGGTTTGATAATAACCGATTGACACTATTGCCCAACATAGCGATTTAGCTTTTTATTATACAATATTGCCAAACATAGCGATTTAGCTTTTTATTAGACACTATTGCCAAACATAGCGATTTAGCTTTTTATTATACACTATTGCCAAACATAGCGATTTAGCTTTTTATTATACACTATTGCCAAACATAGCGATTTAGCTTTTTATTAGACACTATTGCCAAACATAGCGATTTAGCTTTTTATTATACACTATCGCCAAACATAGCGATTTAGCGTTTTATTGTACACTATCGCCAAAAATAGCGACTTAGCTTTTTATTAAGCACTTTCGCCAAACATAGCGATTTAGCTTTTTATTATACACTATTGCCAAACATAGCGATTTAGCTTTTTATTATACACTATCGCCAAACATAGCGATTTAGCGTTTTATTGTACACTATCGCTAGAAATAGCGACTTAGCTTTTTATTAAGCACTTTCGCCAAACATAGCGATTTAGCTTTTTATTATACACTATTGCCAAACATAGCGATTTAGCTTTTTATTATACACTATCGCCAAACATAGCTGTTATGTATACAAAATAGTAATTGAGGGTAGTTTAACTTGATCAATAAAGCACCCTCAATATATATAAAAAGTTAGTTCTGTAATGGCGTACGCGTGAATTAAACAGGCTCCTATATAATGTGTGGTATTTCAATAAGAATCCCGTAAGAACATAACAGTGGCGACGAGGAAACTAAGGATGACGGCCGCGAATATAACAAGCCTTGTGTTGCCGGGGAATTTTGACCCAAATAAAGATGTGTGGGAAAATTATCGGGAGCAACTTTTTTTCGCGTTAGAAGCGGCCGGGACTATCGAAAGCGTGCAGAAGCGAGCTCTGTTCCTGTCACAGTGTGGAAAAGACGCCTACGCATTAATTGTGTCTTTGTTATCACCAAAAAAGCCAAGTGAAGTGACTTTTGAGAAAATTGTTGAAATACTCAACAAGTTTTTCATACCCACTCCACATCCAATTCTAGAAGTGGACAGATTCCACAAACGCAATCAGAAACAAAATGAATCAATTACTAGTTTCATAGCAGCCCTACATGATATAAGTTCGCGATGCAAGTTTCAAGATATAGAAAGGCGCATAGTTGAACAGCTGATATTGGGCGCGCGCGATCACAAATTGAAAAAAGATCTGCTAAATATAAAGTTAGAGAATCTGAAATATGAAGTTGTGGTACAACAGGCTTTAAATTTCGAGACAATTGAGGGCGGAATGCATAGGCATACACAAAACGAAACGATACCGAGAAACCATTGTGAAGTCACACAAAGTCATAGCACTGCAAGTGCTAGTGTTAGTGAGCCGATGGAGGTAAACGCGATCAACTCAAAAAGATGCATACATTGTGCTAAGAGTCACGGCGACGCAAAGTGCAGGCTACGGAACGCAACATGTTATAAATGTCACCAGAAAGGACACACCAAGGCAGCTTGCAAAATGAACACAACAAAGTCTAAAGTAAACAAATGCAGTGAATGTTTGTCATCGGCAGGGGAAAATGGAAAGCACGAGGACAATTTTGGATTGAGAGATCAGAGAGTCGACACTGTAATCGGGAACAGTGCCAGTGAAAATCACATCAAACCAGTAATGGTTGAATTATTAGTGAACAGTGTTCCCATAAAATTTGAAGTGGACTCGGGGTCATCGCGCACAATCATCCCACATAAACTTTATGAGCAGTATGGGCAAATGTTTCCCAAAAAGCTAATACCATTCCAAAAAAAATTAATTACATGGACAAATAGTGAACTCAAAGTTAAAGGTGAAACCATGGTTAATGTGGAATTTGGTGACAAATGTGTTGAGTTACCAATTATAGTCAGTTGTGGAAAAGGTCCCCCATTACTGGGTAGGTCGTGGTTTATGCCTTTGGGTATATCAGTGCAGGGCATCCACACATTAGCAGAGTGTGCAAAAGAAGACTTTCCAACTAAGTTTCCAGAGTTGTTCAATGATGAACTGGATAAATATAAAGGCCCCACAGTTCACATAGACTGTAAGAAAGACACCATCCCTGTCTTTATGAGAACTCGAACTGTCCCATTTCCATTGAGAGAAAAGGTCAACAGCGAGTTAAATCGTTTGGTGAAAGAAGGTGTTTTGACACCAGTAAAGCACTCACGTTGGGCAACTCCACTAACAATTGTACCTAAACCTGATGGATCTCTGCGTTTGTGTGGGGATTACCGGAACACAGTAAATGCTGCGTGTTTGGCGGACAGCTATCCATTACCTACATCAAATGAAGCATTTTTTCAACTGTCTGGAGGGAAATGGTTTACAAAAATTGACCTGAAGCATGCGTATAACCAACTAAAAGTTGATGAGCCTACTGCGGAACTGTTGACCCTCAACACCCCATTGGGACTTATGAAAATGAACAGACTGGCTTATGGAGTAAATGCAGCTACAGGAATTTTTCAAAGATTAATGACATCAATACTGGCAGGAATTGATGGAGTAGCATGCCTGCTCGACGATATTGCTATATGTGGGTCCTCGCTCAATCAACATAATGAGAGAGTAGAAAAAGTACTAAGAAGATTGAATGAAGTAGGTTTGAAGGTAAACAAGACCAAGTGTATTTTCTCAGCTACAAAAATTAAGTTTTTGGGATTTGAAATAGACGCAGACGGGGTGCACCCATCACATGAAAAAACACAGGAAATAGCAAACAAACCAGCACCCAAAGATAAGCGCTCATTGAAGGCATTCCTAGGCTTGTACAACTTTTATGAAAGATTTTTAAAGACAAAAGCGGTGGTCTTGGAACCATTATATTCATTACTAAGAGATGATGTGCCATGGCACTGGGGAGAAAAGCATCAAGCGGCTTTTGATAAAGCTAAAAGCCTATTAACATCAGACTTGACCCTAACACATTATAGCCTGGAGAAGGACTTGCATATGATATGTGATGCAAGCGAATATGGAGTAGGAGTAGTCCTGGTACACAAAATGGAAGATGGCAATGAAAAACCAATAATAATGAGTTCCAGAACCCTGCAGGCACATGAACGTCGATATGCACAGTTGGACAAGGAAGCTCTAGCTATAATGTTTGGGCTGAAGAAATTTAGACAGTACTTACTGGGCCGTAAATTTATTTATTATATATACAGATCATAAGCCTTTACTAGGAATATTTGGACGTGGTAAACCTATTCCAGAGTTAGTATCAGCTAGAATGTTACGATGGTCCCTGACATTGAACACATTTGACTATGAACTGTGTTATCGCCCAAGAAACCTTATGGGAGATGCTGATAGCCTGAGTAGATGGCCGACCCCCAGCAATGACCAAATCGAACAAGAAGATATAATGCTAATAGAACAAATGGATATTGATTTGCTGCCTGAGACAATTGCAAAAGAAACAGACAAAGATAAAATACTAAAAAAAAGTGAAATTTTTTTTACTCAATGGCTGGCCTAATAATATTCAATCACCAGAACTGTTGCCGTACTATAGAAGAAGAGACTTTCTGTCACTAAACAAGGACTGTATAATGTGGTCTAACAGAGTGGTTATCCCTGACAAACTACATGATGCTGTATTGAAAACTTTGCACCACGGGCACAACGGGATAGTGCAGACTAAGATGTTAGCCAGAGGTTACCTCTGGTATCCCTCCTTAGATAGTGACATAGAAATGATAGTAACGGACTGTGAAAAATGTCAAATGGGTAGAAATAATCCACCTATTACAGATCATGAGTGGAAAGCTGAAACTAAACCTTGGTCGAGAATACATATTGATTTCATGGGACCCTTTATGGACAAGACATTTTTAGTTATGGTAGACTCATATAGTAAATGGCCTATCATTGAAATTGTACCAACAATGTCCAGTAAATCTGTGGTTGAGGTGCTAAAAAGAGCTATGGCAGATAATGGTCTACCGGACTGTATTGTCTCTGACAATGGGTTAGCATTCACATCAAGTGAATTCCAAGATTTTTGTAAGAAAAACCATATTCAGCATATAACTGGTGCACCTTATCACCCTGCTACAAATGGCTAAGTAGAACGTACCATACAAACGATCAAAGCCAAACTAAAAAAGCAACCACCTATGCCTTGGTCAGACCGAATAGTTCAGGTACTATTTCATATGCGTACTGTACCAAGTACAGTAACTGGGAAGACACCAGCGGAAGTATTAAATGGACGGAAGTTTAAAACAGCTGTCTCAATGTTACACCCAGATACTGACATCAAGTCTTATGAGGATGAAAGAAAGCAGGAAAGACAAAATAAAAAACAGTTTAATATAGGTGATCATGTTTTAATGAGGCTTTACAATATGGACAAAAAATGGCAAAAAAGCAAAATTATAAGTAGGCAGGAGCCAGGCATCTATGAAGTAGAGAGTAAGGGTGGAGGTAGACATCGTAGACATGTGGATCAATTACTGAAGACCAGACCACCAATGACCCAAACGGCTCCTGGAAATGATTACTCTTTGGGAGATGATGAAGAGGAGAATGTGATAATTCCTCCTCCAGAGGAATGGAATGAGATAATAGGATGTTAAATTTTGAATTCATACTTATAATTGATGTTACTACCGACATAATACCTCATGCTTCCCTAGCTATGATTTGTAATATGTAAATGCAATTAAAAGGTATATTATTATATTGTAACTTTTATATAATTATTAGAATGATCTTGTAAGGGAGGTGTTATGTATACAAAATAGTAATTGAGGGTAGTTTAACTTGATTAATAAAGCACCCTCAATATATATAAAAAGTTAGTTCTGTAATGGCGTACGCGTGAATTAAACAGGCTCCTATGTAATGTGTGGTATTTCAATAAGAATCCCGTAAGAACATAAAAATAGCGATTTAGCTTTTTATTAGACACTATTGCCAAACATAGCGATTTAGCTTTTTATTATACACTATTTCCAAACATAGCGATTTAGCTTTTTATTAGACACGATCGCCAAACATAGCGATTTAGCTTTTTATTAGACACTATTGCCAAACATAGCGATTTAGCTTTTTATTAGACACTATTGCCAAACATAGCGATTTAGCTTTTTTAATATAACTCTATAATAATTGCTAAAAAAATGTAGGAAAATACTTTTGTGGTGGCACATTTGAGTGGATCGCATGAACTATCAAAGAAAATAAATTGCATCAGACGCATTTATCTGCCTACTTGAGAGCAGTCTATTAGCAGTGTTTATAAACTGAATAGGTACTTTGAACTTTACTCGTTTACAATACGGCACCAAGTGAAGCAAGGACCGCTGGAACATGTGCTCAGTACTATGTTTCTGCATGTTTTGTACACATGCGCTGTGAATCCAACAGCCGTGTAATGGCCCTTCTATGGATTATAAAGTCTTTTACCCTTTTACAGCGGAAATTACGTTCTTTTGCGGGCACACCGAGCAGAAAAGTGGCGGCGCGCCGCTGACGAAAGGGAACCTTTACTAAAAAACACAAACTGGGCCGTTAAAATTCTCATGCAAACGTTTGTGTCTCTTGTGTTGGTATTATATATAATTATGTATACGCGCCGTCTCACCCGAAAGGGTCGAATGAATGTCGAAACGGTGATAACTTCGCCCACACACGGAACACAGGCATAAGCATAGAACATTAGTACTACTACAATACTAGTAGTGTATTGGTCTAAGGTATATGGTACATATTATTCCTACATACCTAACAATTGAATTGTCCTGAATGATTACATAGCATAATTACTAAATTCTACTACTTACGCGTGGGTGGAAACTTTTAAATGTTTTCATAAAAAATAGGTACTTAACTAATAGGTACTAAACTAAGAGTCTCACAACCGAATTGAGAACGTTCTCCTTCCTTTTTAAATCTTTCGAGAGCGAACGATCGTCTATTGCATTGTTGATAGAAGATCGTTGAGAGTGAGGTGCAGCGCCGGAGCGGGGAGCGTGGGGCAGCTCTGCTCCGATCCTAAACTCATAGTGATGTTCATGGATATGCCTATAACTGTACTTGCGCTACCGGCACACGTGTCATTTGAATTTCATTCGTAATTTTACTTACAAGAATAAATATACACACACTCGAGGAAACAAAACCTTCATGATAGTGAAAATATTTTCAAAATCTAAAGCGTGGTTATGAGTAAGCAGAAAAGAAGACCACAGACGAGGAGGCGATTGTCTTTTTATCTAAGTGTAAGAGAGCAACAATGAAGGTTATTTTAATGAAAGAGCAGATTCTTAACATCACATTTATATTAATTTGGCGTTTAGGAAAACAAAAATCCTATTTTGGACTGTGCTGTGTTCGTTTTCTAAAGCTTTCGCATATTAGTCGCTTAGAAAAACTCCTAATATCTGTTTCGTTTTATATTACAAACGAACAAACAAACGCAGATCTAGCTTAGTTTGCGACCACTCGCATTATTTAGTGCGACTGAGTATGAACTAGACTCGAGTTCATAATATGTATTTACTGATTTGATAAATAATTATAAAAAAAACCTTTATATAAAGTAATCGAATGCAGTTAGTAGTATGAAGCCCCTTGGCTTCATACAAATATAACTGAAAACTGGCAACGAATGCCAAAAGGTAAAAAGGTGCTTGGGCGGTGGCCTGCCCAAACACTGATATTCCTCATGCTTTGTCATCGCAGAGACAGTGGGATCGGCAGCTTTTGCCATAACTTGGCCTATCAGGGCATTGTGAAAAAGTTAACGAGGATGTATGATAGGTACTAATCAGCTTGAGTATACCTAATTATTAATTTAAAAAAAAAAAAATATTGAAATACATAATGTTTGTTTTGTATTAAATGTAATATTTGACACATAAAACATTGTTTACAAGCTTCTGATCCAATCTACAAAAGAAGTAACTCTGGTGTAGGCAGCTGGAAGGCCGGCTTCACAACCGGCCGCCGCGCCGAAGGACGCCACGCCGATCTGAAAACGAGGACACGTGACTACATACAAGTATTCGTCACACACGGTGAAGGTTAACGGTTACAAACATGAGCGATGCACATTTTAAGCAAAATAACTATTCCGATATGCGTCCTGACACTCGCTATCCTGCGGGGGTCAACTTGTGACACTGAACCGTCACGGGACTCGCTCAAACAAACCGAAGAGTTTAATGACATTCTGCGTCGCGGTTAAGGAGTGCGCCCTACACTCTACCCTAGAAGCTCGACCATTTATGATAGCTGTGTATCATACATAACTGCAGACGATATATAAACACAAAGGTTAACACAAACTTACACTGTTTATATATCATTGTGTATGCAGGTTACGATTGATGACTTTGTTTAGCCCCGAGCCGGTCGGGTGAGTAGCTAAGCTTTGGGTATACAGCCATATTTATCTGAGAGCTAAACCATCCCACAACTGAGAACAACTCTCTGGCCGGACACGAGTGCACGTGTCTTTGATACGAGCTGAACAGTTGCTGTAGTGACGTAGGTCGAGGGATGCTTCATCTTGCAGATGACCTTTGCTTATTAGCAGCCATCATTTGCATTTATGTTCTAAATACAGTATTTTGCTTCAAAAATGTGTTTATATAAAATTTAATAATAATAATGTTATTGTAGTTTACAGTATTGCAGTTAGTTGTTAGTATTTTATTTTAATATAGACGTCGCACCAATATGTAGATAGACATTCTTGCAAATTATAATCTTAATACTATTATAAATGTGAAAATTATGTGAATAAATGCTCGGTACTTAATCACACCTATGTACACTCGAGATAAAAATTGTTTAAAACATATCTCACGACCGCAGTGACGGGAGATGCGCACGCGCAGCGCACGTCGCTCGAGCCGCGGGACGCGACAAACATATCTCACGACCGCAGTGACGGGAGATGCGCACGCGCAGCGCACGTCGCTCGAGCCGCGGGACGCGACAAACATATCTCACGACCGCAGTGACGGGAGATGCGCACGCGCAGCGCACGTCGCTCGAGCCGCGGGACGCGACAAACATATCTCACGACCGCAGTGACGGGAGATGCGCACGCGCAGCGCACGTCGCTCGAGCCGCGGGACACGACAAACAAATGTTGTGGAATACCCTTTTTTTTCAAGAGTTTTATGGTTTATTGCATTAACAACATGCTAGGCGGAACTTACGTTTAAATATTTGAAGGACAAGTTCGGCTGCTAGTGGGATTTAAAATCACGACTACAGAATACCGTCCTGTCAAATCCCACTCGCAGCCGCATTTTTCCTTAAAATATTTGAACCCTTTTTTTTCTTTTACCCTGGTATAAATTGTAACCGTGACTGGCTCAATGCTCTTTGACTAGGACACAAACTCATCGTGCTTAAAAATCAGAATTTTTAGTCATGGCATGCATAGTGACATTCGTAGCGTATAACCTAACTCATTGTGATATTTTTGTCCAAAATTGGACTATCAGTAATCGCTCAAGGAGCGTTCGACTCACAAAAGTGTTGTCAAAGACGAGGGGCCCCCCCGAGTCGCCTCCGCAACTACCCCTGCCCCCCGCGCCGCTGGTGCACAGGTTGGTGTCGCGCACCCACGGCCCGAACACCGCGGAGCACTCGGCGTTGGTGATCACGGGCACGGTCACGGAGCTCAGGACCTGGTAGACGCCCACGTATCCATCTGGTAAGGAATTACATAGTAAAGGTCAATGTTTTATTCTAATCTAGAGGGTGACGGGGGTTGCTGTGAATCAGGCAATATCTTGATCGCCGCCTCGGTCAAAATTAAACTTATGGTTGACACTGCAACTGTCATGAGAAGGATCGAAGTATAGTAGCAGATCGGAATAAATGTCATCTTACACGTTATTTATATCTATTTATTTTAAGTAAGAGAGAATCTAAAAATATTTAAGATTATAAAAATATATTTGTTAATGAACATGATAACATCTTTGACCACATCGTCACTGATCATCAAGTGCGGTAGTGGTCAAACGCTAGATCTGTACAGTATAAAAATATACAATATTTCAAATCGGTAAAAGGCGACGAAGCTCTAAGGTAAGAAACATTAAAAAATACAGGCGAACAGACAACCTTCTATTTTCGGAAGTCTTTAATAACTAATGTACCGTCAGAAGTGCGTCCCCATCCAGAAGCAACTGCGGTTGCGCCAGCGTAGTTATTGCTGAGCTGTTGGCCAGAGGGAAGAGCGACTACTTGGACAGCAGCTGAAACATAAGGGGTTTTCTTTTAGAAAATGTGCATCATTTGATTTTCTTTTGTTTTATTCAGCTTAGACGGAAAAGATGGATTCTTAGAAAATCCGAGTGATTTTGGACTACGAGTTCAGACGCGGAACCAACGCGCCAGTGACAGCTCCCAACATCAACGCCGCGTTTGGTGAGGAGACGGCTAATGAGCGCGCCGCGCGTGTTTGGGTCGTGACCAGATAAAGAACGGACCGCGTGGAAGACCGCCTCGATCACAATAACGCTGGATTGAAGGAGATGGTGGAAGCCAATCCGGGTCAGACTGCCCAGGAGTTAGCGGCGTGGTGTAACGTCACCCTGCCTAGAGTGCTGACTCATTCGCATCAAATCAAGAAATTAAAAACGTATGATAAATGGGTGTCTTCTAATCTAGCTGCGGAAAGAAATGCGTGCAAAAACTTGTGTTGTCTCGACGCGTCGTTACAGAAATGAAGGGATATTGGATCGGCTTGCGACGTGTGAAGTGGATTCCCTACATTAAAATATGTAAGCGAAAAAGGCAATGGCTGACCCCAGGTCAAACGCCGCAAAAGAACCCCTAAATCAAAGCGTAACAATAAGGAAAGCTTATAGATTCATGCGTTACCGTGCAGAAATCCATCACAAGCTAATAATAAACCATATTTAGAGTAAATTCTGCGGTTATTGATTATTATTCCAGCAATATTACGGAACTGAACTCTCGTCCCGGCGGTGAACGAGGCGACACCTACTGAGGATGTGTTTCTCCTCATGCAGAGGCGAAACACAAGAGGTTCCGGTTACGTAACATTGCTGGAATGATTGAAAGTCGTGGAATTAATACCTAATATAAGTAGTTTATTCATATCTTATTTTGTATCACCAATGAAAAAGATAATCGTAACTATTAGGTGTTCTCTTCATGGTGTTATTCATTATAGGTTTCTCAGGTTCGGCGAAGCAATAACAGCAGATGTTTACCGCGCCCAGCTTTGAACAACGCTGGCGAAACTGGCAGTTAAACAGCCGAGACTCGTGACTCGGAACTTACCATTATTGCTCCATGATAACGCAACACCTCACACTGCACGAGAAACCGCTGCAACTCTTCAGGAGCTGCAGTTAGGAACCAACGTCGTTCTCCGTACTCACCAGACCTTGCTCGAACGGTAGTCAATTCGTCAATTCATTTTTTTTCATGATTCGGTCTATTTTCTTCCCGATAAAAATGTTCTTTACAGGAAGCATTACGAAATGCTTTCACACAGTTTGTCGACCCCATATTTCTATCATAAAAGCATAAATGAACTTCTGATTACATGGCAGCAAGGTATAGATAATGAGGGAAAAAACGCATTTTATTTTTTCAGTACAAATCGGAAATTCATTCACCAAAATCTCATATTTAAACTACGACCGAATTGATTAACTCTGTTTATAACCGACTTCAAAAAAGGACGAGGTTTTCAATTGATCCTGCACGTTTTTTTTTGTATTTCTTTTAAAAGTTATGTTCATATATTTTTCATAATAAAATACATGCTTTTATCCAAAAGCGATCATTGTAAAATATATAAAGTGTGTTTGTATTGATTTCGGTAAGTAGTTAAAAAATTTGTTATTTTGCTATAAAAAGAATTATTAGTGAATTATTTATAATTGCCTGATAACAAAAGTAACTTCAATCGCATAACGTTTTAATTATTTAATGTATTTTATACCGTGAATGCGCATCGTGCAGAACTATCGAAAACGTATGCACGTTACTTCGTACGGTAAAATGCTTTAAACCTACAACTGATTCGACCAATAGCCGTCGGGTCGGGTCGTACGAGTCATTAAAATAATATTTTTCTTAGGTATACGTGATGATCTAAATTTTAATATACTCACGAGATAATATGGCGGGAGTGGGCAGACGTAACATTGAAATGTCATTGGCGGTCATAATGGGATCCCAGTTTGGATGCACGACCACATCAGTGGTTACGATGCGCTGTCCTCCGTAGAACAGAGTGTTGGAGCCGAGCACGGCGGTGTAGTATTGGACTGTGTATACACCATCGTAGTTGCAGTGAGCAGCCGTGACCACGCGAGTGAGCGAGACGAGCGTGCCTCCACACATCGAGTTGTATATCATCCTCACTCGAATGACGAGGCCAACCTGTACAAAATATGTTTCATGAAACAAAATGATTGTATTGCTGAATGAAGAGGGCGACCTTTAGAACATAGGTTTAATTAAACAAAACCATATTTTTCTGAATGACGAGGCCGACCTTTAGATCATAGGTTTGAATAAACAATATGATTGTATCGCTAGATAAGGAGGCTGACCTTTAAAATAAAAGTTTGATTAAACTGTATCATCATTTTACTGAATGTCGAAGCCGACCTTTAGATCATAGGTTTGATTAAACATTATGACTGTATTGCTGAATGACGAGGCCGACCTTTAGATCATAGGTTTGATTAAACATTATGATTGTATTGCTGAATGACGAGGCCGACCTTTAGATCATAGGTTTGATTAAACATTATGATTGTATTGCTGAATGACGAGGCCGACCTTTAGATCATAGGTTTGAATAAACATTATGATTGTATTGCTGAATGACGAGGCCGACCTTTAGATCATAGGTTTGATTAAACATTATGATTGTATTGCTGAATGACGAGGCCGACCTTTAGATCATAGGTTTGAATAAACATTATGATTGTATTGCTGAATGACGAGGCCGACCTTTAGATCATAGGTTTGATTAAACATTATGATTGTATTGCTGAATGACGAGGCCGACCTTTAGATCATAGGTTTGATTAAACATTATGATTGTATTGCTGAATGACGAGGCCGACCTTTAGATCATAGGTTTGATTAAACATTATGATTGTATTGCTGAATGACGAGGCCGACCTTTAGATCATAGGTTTGATTAAACATTATGATTGTATTGCTGAATGACGAGGCCGACCTTTAGATCATAGGTTTGAATAAACATTATGATTGTATTGCTAAATGACGAGGCCGACCTTTAGATCATAGGTTTGAATAAACAATATGATTGTATCGCTAAATAAAGAGGCTGACATTTAAAATAAAAGTTTGATTAAACTGTATCATCATTTTACTGAATGTCGAAGCCGACCTTTAGATCGTAGGTTTGATTGCCATGGTCAGCAGTGGACGCCCTAATATGGCTGATATGATGATAATGTGTAACAGCTTTGCATAATATTTCAAGTTATTATACAACAACATAAAGTTATAAGTTCATCATAAGTAACATAAAGCTTTGCATCACTTTACGAAGTTACAGACCTGGTAAGGAGTCTCGCTAATGTCAGTGACGGAGCCGCCCACGATCCTCTGGCTGGCCGCCCTGTCCTCCAAGGCCTTAATCCTGGACGCTTCGGGAATACCGAACTTCCTGTGATAGCCGAACACGGGCGAGTCTTCTGCTGAAGCCAGGACGGCCAGCGTAGCGAGACCTACTAAGAGTACGACCTTCATCGTTGAGCTGTTTAACGGTTAGAAATCATGACTACTCAAGTTGATTTATATACCAATAGCGCAATCTAATCAACTCATAGGTAAGTTAACAAATCTCAATCTCGGTATTTATCAATAAGGGAACTGAGTCTACGCGCATTATGTACCTCTGCGGTGATTACATCTATTGCTCTAATAAAATTATATGTAAAGGCAAAATGTTTGTTGTGAAATTTATTTTCACAAAAATCCACTTGTCCACTTGTAATATCATCGGGACTGTTATTTCTATTTAATGTTATATTTTTTTACATGTTTTTTTCATGTTACCCACTAACATCATCACCTAAGTCACAAGACATCCCCTGCTGGACATATGCCTTCTCCCGTTTGATTTCTGCAAGGACCTGTTCTAGGCGGCCCGCATCCAGCCCTTACCTGCGATAGGCACTAGTAGTAGTTACATTATAGTTAGCTCAACGAGTATATAACGGGTCATCTGTAGTTATAGCAGCGGCAGTACGATGTTCGCGGGGAATCGCACAGAAGTATCGTCACCGCTCGCACTCTGTATCATGCATCCTGGAGCGGGTACGGGTAGTAACGTGAGGCAGGGGAAGGTGAAGTCAGTACCGACATATATGTATGTGTTCTAGTTGGACAGTCTGTGCTTACACCATATTGCACAAGCTACTACATTGTTAAGATAACATCTGCGTCTGCATAATTAGAAGATTAATAATCATTTTATCTAATCTTATACTGAAAAATAGAGATTAAAAAATCTATTACAATACTTGAATCACAGTCTTTACACACAAGCGATCGAACTAAATTTAAACAAAGACATTAATGATACAGCTCTTCTATGGACAAATGTATCATAATGTAACTTTTTTACCATTAAGATAAAACTTCAGCTGGACCAAGGACGCTGCAATGCAGTTTCTCTATATATAATCAGTATAAAAAAAACTGTGAACGCTACACACATGTGCGATCAGAAAACATTTTGGCGCTCAACGTTCGCAAACATATTATGCTGTAATTTTACCTTAATTTAATTATCTATTTTATGAGTTGTACCGTGGAGTACCTTCTAAGAACAGTACTCCCCATCTCATCCCTGGGTGTCGTACGAGGCGACTATGGGACATGCACCAGACTGCGGGCAGCAGCACCTTCTAAGAACAGTACTCCCCATCTCATCCCTGGGTGTCGTACGAGGCGACTATGGGACATGCACCAGACTGCGGGCAGCAGCACCTTCTAAGAACAGTACTCCCCATCTCATCCCTGGGCGCCGTACGAGGCGACTATGGGACATGCACCAGACTGCGGGCAGCAGCACCTTCTAAGAACAGTACTCCCCATCTCATCCCTGGGCGCCGTACGAGGCGACTATGGGACATGCACCAGACTGCGGGCAGCAGCACCTTCTAAGAACAGTACTCCCCATCTCATCCCTGGGCGCCGTACGAGGCGACTATGGGATATGCACCAGACTGCGGGCAGCAGCACCTTCTAAGAACAGTACTCCCCATCTCATCCCTGGGCGCCGTACGAGGCGACTATGGGACATGCACCAGACTGCGGGCAGCAGCACCTTCTAAGAACAGTACTCCCCATCTCATCCCTGCGCGCCGTACTAGGCGACTATGGGACATGCACCAGACTGCGGGCAGCAGCACCTTCTAAGAACAGTACTCCCCATCTCATCCCTGGGCGCCGTACTAGGCGACTATGGGACATGCACCAGACTGCGGGCAGCAGCACCTTCTAAGAACAGTACTCCCCATCTCATCCCTGGGTGTCGTACGAGGCGACTATGGGACATGCACCAGACTGCGGGCAGCAGCACCTTCTAAGAACAGTACTCCCCATCTCATCCCTGGGTGTCGTACGAGGCGACTATGGGACATGCACCAGACTGCGGGCAGCAGCACCTTCTAAGAACAGTACTCCCCATCTCATCCCTGGGTGTCGTACGAGGCGACTATGGGACATGCACCAGACTGCGGGCAGCAGCACCTTCTAAGAACAGTACTCCCCATCTCATCCCTGGGCGCCGTACGAGGCGACTATGGGACATGCACCAGACTGCGGGCAGCAGCACCTTCTAAGAACAGTACTCCCCATCTCATCCCTGGGCGCCGTACTAGGCGACTATGGCACATGCACCAGACTGCGGGCAGCAGCACCTTCTAAGAACAGTACTCCCCATCTCATCCCTGGGTGTCGTACGAGGCGACTATGGGACATGCACCAGACTGCGGGCAGCAGCACCTTCTAAGAACAGTACTCCCCATCTCATCCCTGGGCGCCGTACGAGGCGACTATGGGACATGCACCAGACTGCGGGCAGCAGCACCTTCTAAGAACAGTACTCCCCATCTCATCCCTGGGCGCCGTACTAGGCGACTATGGCACATGCACCAGACTGCGGGCAGCAGCACCTTCTAAGAACAGTACTCCCCATCTCATCCCTGGGTGTCGTACGAGGCGACTATGGGACATGCACCAGACTGCGGGCAGCAGCACCTTCTAAGAACAGTACTCCCCATCTCATCCCTGGGCGCCGTACGAGGCGACTATGGGACATGCACCAGACTGCGGGCAGCAGCACCTTCTAAGAACAGTACTCCCCATCTCATCCCTGGGCGCCGTACGAGGCGACTATGGGACATGCACCAGACTGCGGGCAGCAGCACCTTCTAAGAACAGTACTCCCCATCTCATCCCTGGGCGCCGTACGAGGCGACTATGGGACATGCACCAGACTGCGGGCAGCAGCACCTTCTAAGAACAGTACTCCCCATCTCATCCCTGGGCGCCGTACGAGGCGACTATGGGACATGCACCAGACTGCGGGCAGCAGCACCTTCTAAGAACAGTACTCCCCATCTCATCCCTGGGCGCCGTACGAGGCGACTATGGGACATGCACCAGACTGCGGGCAGCAGCACCTTCTAAGAACAGTACTCCCCATCTCATCCCTGGGCGCCGTACGAGGCGACTATGGGACATGCACCAGACTGCGGGCAGCAGCACCTTCTAAGAACAGTACTCCCCATCTCATCCCTGCGCGCCGTACTAGGCGACTATGGGACATGCACCAGACTGCGGGCAGCAGCACCTTCTAAGAACAGTACTCCCCATCTCATCCCTGGGCGCCGTACTAGGCGACTATGGGACATGCACCAGACTGCGGGCAGCAGCACCTTCTAAGAACAGTACTCCCCATCTCATCCCTGGGTGTCGTACGAGGCGACTATGGGACATGCACCAGACTGCGGGCAGCAGCACCTTCTAAGAACAGTACTCCCCATCTCATCCCTGGGTGTCGTACGAGGCGACTATGGGACATGCACCAGACTGCGGGCAGCAGCACCTTCTAAGAACAGTACTCCCCATCTCATCCCTGGGTGTCGTACGAGGCGACTATGGGACATGCACCAGACTGCGGGCAGCAGCACCTTCTAAGAACAGTACTCCCCATCTCATCCCTGGGTGTCGTACGAGGCGACTATGGGACATGCACCAGACTGCGGGCAGCAGCACCTTCTAAGAACAGTACTCCCCATCTCATCCCTGGGTGTCGTACGAGGCGACTATGGGACATGCACCAGACTGCGGGCAGCAGCACCTTCTAAGAACAGTACTCCCCATCTCATCCCTGGGTGTCGTACGAGGCGACTATGGGACATGCACCAGACTGCGGGCAGCAGCACCTTCTAAGAACAGTACTCCCCATCTCATCCCTGGGCGCCGTACGAGGCGACTATGGGACATGCACCAGACTGCGGGCAGCAGCACCTTCTAAGAACAGTACTCCCCATCTCATCCCTGGGCGCCGTACTAGGCGACTATGGGACATGCACCAGACTGCGGGCAGCAGCACCTTCTAAGAACAGTACTCCCCATCTCATCCCTGGGTGTCGTACGAGGCGACTATGGGACATGCACCAGACTGCGGGCAGCAGCACCTTCTAAGAACAGTACTCCCCATCTCATCCCTGGGCGCCGTACGAGGCGACTATGGGACATGCACCAGACTGCGGGCAGCAGCACCTTCTAAGAACAGTACTCCCCATCTCATCCCTGGGCGCCGTACGAGGCGACTATGGGACATGCACCAGACTGCGGGCAGCAGTACCTTCTAAGAACAGTACTCCCCATCTCATCCCTGGGCGCCGTACGAGGCGACTATGGGACATGCACCAGACTGCGGGCAGCAGCACCTTCTAAGAACAGTACTCCCCATCTCATCCCTGGGCGCCGTACGAGGCGACTATGGGACATGCACCAGACTGCGGGCAGCAGCACCTTCTAAGAACAGTACTCCCCATCTCATCCCTGCGCGCCGTACTAGGCGACTATGGGACATGCACCAGACTGCGGGCAGCAGCACCTTCTAAGAACAGTACTCCCCATCTCATCCCTGGGCGCCGTACTAGGCGACTATGGGACATGCACCAGACTGCGGGCAGCAGCACCTTCTAAGAACAGTACTCCCCATCTCATCCCTGGGTGTCGTACGAGGCGACTATGGGACATGCACCAGACTGCGGGCAGCAGCACCTTCTAAGAACAGTACTCCCCATCTCATCCCTGGGTGTCGTACGAGGCGACTATGGGACATGCACCAGACTGCGGGCAGCAGCACCTTCTAAGAACAGTACTCCCCATCTCATCCCTGGGCGCCGTACGAGGCGACTATGGGACATGCACCAGACTGCGGGCAGCAGCACCTTCTAAGAACAGTACTCCCCATCTCATCCCTGCGCGCCGTACTAGGCGACTATGGGACATGCACCAGACTGCGGGCAGCAGCACCTTCTAAGAACAGTACTCCCCATCTCATCCCTGGGTGTCGTACGAGGCGACTATGGGACATGCACCAGACTGCGGGCAGCAGCACCTTCTAAGAACAGTACTCCCCATCTCATCCCTGGGCGCCGTACGAGGCGACTATGGGACATGCACCAGACTGCGGGCAGCAGCACCTTCTAAGAACAGTACTCCCCATCTCATCCCTGGGCGCCGTACGAGGCGACTATGGGACATGCACCAGACTGCGGGCAGCAGCACCTTCTAAGAACAGTACTCCCCATCTCATCCCTGGGCGCCGTACGAGGCGACTATGGGACATGCACCAGACTGCGGGCAGCAGCACCTTCTAAGAACAGTACTCCCCATCTCATCCCTGGGCGCCGTACGAGGCGACTATGGGACATGCACCAGACTGCGGGCAGCAGCACCTTCTAAGAACAGTACTCCCCATCTCATCCCTGCGCGCCGTACTAGGCGACTATGGGACATGCACCAGACTGCGGGCAGCAGCACCTTCTAAGAACAGTACTCCCCATCTCATCCCTGCGCGCCGTACTAGGCGACTATGGGACATGCACCAGACTGCGGGCAGCAGCACCTTCTAAGAACAGTACTCCCCATCTCATCCCTGGGCGCCGTACGAGGCGACTATGGGACATGCACCAGACTGCGGGCAGCAGCACCTTCTAAGAACAGTACTCCCCATCTCATCCCTGGGCGCCGTACGAGGCGACTATGGGACATGCACCAGACTGCGGGCAGCAGCACCTTCTAAGAACAGTACTCCCCATCTCATCCCTGCGCGCCGTACTAGGCGACTATGGGACATGCACCAGACTGCGGGCAGCAGCACCTTCTAAGAACAGTACTCCCCATCTCATCCCTGCGCGCCGTACTAGGCGACTATGGGACATGCACCAGACTGCGGGCAGCAGCACCTTCTAAGAACAGTACTCCCCATCTCATCCCTGGGCGCCGTACGAGGCGACAATGGGACATGCACCAGACTGCGGGCAGCAGCACCTTCTAAGAACAGTACTCCCCATCTCATCCCTGGGCGCCGTACGAGGCGACTATGGGACATGCACCAGACTGCGGGCAGCAGAACCTTCTAAGAACAGTACTCCCCATCTCATCCCTGGGCGCCGTACGAGGCGACTATGGGACATGCACCAGACTGCGGGCAGCAGCACCTTCTAAGAACAGTACTCCCCATCTCATCCCTGGGCGCCGTACGAGGCGACTATGGGACATGCACCAGACTGCGGGCAGCAGAACCTTCTAAGAACAGTACTCCCCATCTCATCCCTGGGCGCCGTACGAGGCGACTATGGGACATGCACCAGACTGCGGGCAGCAGCACCTTCTAAGAACAGTACTCCCCATCTCATCCCTGGGTGTCGTACGAGGCGACTATGGGACATGCACCAGACTGCGGGCAGCAGAACCTTCTAAGAAATGTACACAATCAACTACGAACAAAGTTAAAGCGATTTCAACACTCAAGTGTGAATTATTTCACAATATTTGATAAAAGTTACTTTTGTACTATCATGTACATGAAGTCAGTGCGACTTCAACAAGTTATTTCACATTTTGCAGTGTTGATGTCGGTTCCATTTTGTGGTAACATTTGTTTTTACATTTATAAGTTGATAATATTGCCGACCAATATAAGACCCTTTTATCCATACCTTAGTAATAATCCCTATCTCTATGCATGCATATAAAGTTATGTATGTATATACATTAAGGAAGTAAGGAATATTATATTAGTATAAGTTATTACATTATTATCTAAGTAATATTGAATAGATAATTATGTATAAAAAGGGTATAATACATAAGGATTAATGATTCAGCTTGCGCTAGGGTATGTGTGGCTGAGCGCTCCACACTCGGCGCGCGCTGTCTCATAAACGGTTTGACGTATAAAAAACGTCAGGAATAAAACTTTGTAAACACTTTTATACCACAGTTCTACAACTTTTATGACAATACAAACACGATAGGAGTTAGAGAAAATGAGATATGCGCAAATAACTGATTTTTGAGACCTGAATATAATATACATATACCTGAATAGACAATGAATATCTGACAGAGATGTTCACCAGTTCAATTTAGTGGATGGCGTGAGATGAGCAGGGCTTTACGGCTGTTCCTTTGGGCTATTTAGATCGTTTTGATGGATTAAAAGACCGATATGTTATTTTTTTTATTCTCTTAGGAAAACTACAGCTTATATGATATGCTAATGGATATTTGTAAGTATATTAACGTTAGATTTCCGCATATGGGTAATAAAGTACACAGCAAATAATAAGTTTGTAACTATCATGATTCAACACATCTTTATGTTGGTATATGTATCTAATTTGTAATATATAGTGTTTGTATAAAAACCAGGTTCTCACGGTGATGCCGAAGTAGGTTTTTGTAATTGTATTTTTAAATATGCTATGTTTACTGTTAAATATATTTATGCTCTTTGAGTAATTTTTGTTATAGTTACTACATACACGTGGTATGTATGCGTTTTTTTATAGTTAGTGTGGCAGGGTGGGTACCTCAGCCGCAGGTAGGTGCGCCGTACCGACGGTCTCGTAGGAGCCACAAATCCAATAGCAACAATAAAGGTGTATCGATTCTACTATGTAATATATCATTCAGGAATTTGAGGTCCGCAGCTTCCCGCCGCTTTTCTAAGGGTATTAAATGGTGATGCTTGCAATTATTGTCATAATCAGAAGGGGGGAGTTTAATTTTAAATTTAAAGTTAAGGTTAAGAATAACTTTTTCTGCACCCTTTCAATACGGTATAAGTAAGTATTGTGATCGGGCTCCACACTTGAGTACCATATGTTAGTTGACTACGGAATAGTGCACAGTACAATATTTTCAATGATTTTACACCACAGCACACTTACAATTTTAAAGTGATTTGTAAAACAAAACCTAGCATTATTAAAGCTTTAGCTTGAAAAGCGTTACGTACTCGTTGTGAAGAGATTAATGTTTATTTTCTACAAGTTGGCACATACGGACGCATGATTCAAACGATTGCGTGTTTTAAGGACAATCAGCGCCATCTTGTGGTTGTTGGGTAAACTAAATATCTAAAACAAATAATAATGTACAAGTAGTGACATCTGTCGAGAGATGGATAAACTAAACCATAATTCTTAACACAAACATCCCGCCGGCCAAGGACTACTATGGTCCTTTGAAATAAAATATAACACGCAAGATAACACAATATCGAAGTACAATTAGAAACTGTTCCTGTAATATCTAGTAATTTACAAATACAAGAATTAAAGTTCTCGAGTTGACTGTAGTTTCTTCAGGAAATATCAGTAAGATAACAGGTAACAAATTAGTTAATAATTTAATCACGAGTCTCCAGAGACAGAGGACACAATTTTGTCACGGGACGTTTGAATACATTATTCTTATATTGCAAGGAAACGACACGAGTAATACCATCTGCGCCTGGATGTTTTTCAACAACTCGACCCAAGAGCCATTTACCTGGAGGTAATCGTTCATCTCTTACTAAAACTATGGTTCCCAATTGGATATCGGGTTGATGTTTGTTCCACTTATAGCGGTGTTGAAGACTGGTAATGTACTCAGCCTGAAAACGTCGCCAAAGCGCCTGTAACATGCGCTGAACAGTCTGCCATCTATCTAGATATCTTGAACGGCTATCTAGCAAATTTTCTTCAGGGACAATATTAGGACATTCTCCTACGAGAAAGTGACCCGGAGTTAGAGGGGGTTCTTCCAAGGACGAACTGATTAAAGTAAGTGGGCGTGAGTTGACGCACGCTTCTACTTGTGTAAGTAGGGTATACAGTTCGTTAAAGGTAAGGCAACTTTGGCCGATAGCGCGTGGCTTTTAACAGATTTTACGCCCGCTTCCCAGAGTCCACCAAAATTTGGTGCTCCCGGGGGCACGAAGTGCCATGTACTAGCCAGTCGTTGGCTAAAAGAGCAGAAATCTCTTTAACTAAATTGGACTTAGAATTTTTGAACTGAGTCTCTAGTTCTTTAGAGGCTCCTTGAAAGTTGGTGCCACAATCGCTGTACATATTCTTACAGTGACCGCGCCGAGAAGTGAATCTTTTGAATGCTGCTAGAAAGGCTGCAGAGCTCAAATTCTCAACTAACTCCAAATGGATGGCCTTGGTAACAGTACATATAAATAGACTAATGTATGCCTCACTAGTTCGAGTACACCGACCGGAATACAGTTTTAATGAGAATGGGCCAGCCAGGTCTACGCCACATGATCGAAAGCAACGAGACGGGTTGACTCGGTACTCTGGCAAATTGCCCATAAAAGGAGCAGTTGGAGTAGCTCGTCGTTTAAAAATCTACATCTACGGCAAATACATCGCTCACCTTCGGTTTTCCGACGATATATATAGTTGATTAAGTTAATCGATGGAAGACTTCAGCAAGATGCCCGAAGGCATTAACAGAGTTTTACAAAGGGTGCGCCTCAAAATGAACATGGACAAGACAAAAATTATGTCAAATGCCCATGTTGCGCCCCCATAACAATTGGGAACTCTATTCTTGAAGTTGTTAACCATTACGTCTACCTAGAACAAACAGTCCAAGTAGGCAAGTCCGACTTCGAGAAAGAGGCCAATCGTTGAATCCAACTCGGCTGGGCAGCATTCGGAAATGAAGATCTTCGATCAGTGTGTGTAACCAGTGATGACTCACGGAACGAAAATGTGGTCTCTGACTATGGGCCTCGTGAGCAGGCTCATAGTCGCATTGCGAGCTATGCTCGGGGTTTCTCTTCTACGCGATCGCATCAGAAATGAGGAGATCCGTAGAAGAACAAAAGTCACCGACGTAGCCCAGCGGATCAGCAAGTTGAAGTGGCAGTGGGCAAGTCACATAGCTCGAAGAACCGATGGCTGTTAGGGTCTAAATTTTCTCGAATGAAGACTACGCACTGGCAAGCGCAACCAAGGACAGCCACCGACCAGGTTGACAGACGACCTGACTAAAATCGCAGGCAAGTGCTGTATGCGGTTCGCTTCCAACCGGTCCTTGTGGAAATCAATGGGGGAGGCGTACATCCAGCATTGGACGTCCTATGGCTACGATGATGACCACCATGATGACCGAATTAGTAGATAACTACTATCGGCATAATTGAGTGTAACAGGTCTATCACGGTGGTACAGTTAGCGAGGATGTCAGTTAAGTAGTCAGTTATAATATAATTATTTATTTAGACAAAAATATCCTTTAAATACATTCTATCCGTATTAAATTGAATGTTTGACCGTCAAAATAATGTTTAGAAGCTTTTAATCCAGTCTACGTAAAAAGGAACTCTGGTGTAGGCAGTAGGAAGGCCGGCATCACAACCAGCTGCTGCTCGGAAGGAAGTCACACCAATCTGCGAAGAAGAATAAGGAAGAATATAAAAGTACTTTTCACGTTCAATAAACACAGTGAATAAAAAGGTTAATAACATGTTTTACCATATTTTAAACATTTGTTTATTATTACCGCGCCGTAACGGTTAGCAATTAGAGTCTGAGAACTGTCGCGAGTTTCTTCCATAATTGTAATGTAACAAACCGACTGGGACTCACGTGGTAAACACTGGAAAATTACTCTCCGACCAGTTTCGAACTTATTTGCAGTTCTTATCTGGGAGTTATGATCGTGCCAGGCGGCGAGAGTAATTTTCCAGTGTTTACCACGTGAGTCCTAGTCGGTTTGTTACATTACAAATATTTTTAACATACTTCAAAAATAGGTGGAGGTTCTCAATTCGACCTATATGTTTTTTTTTATGCTTGTTACCTCAGAACTTTGACTCAGACTGGGTGACGCGATTTTGGTGATTCTTTTTTCATTTGAAAGCTGGTGCTTCCCGTGTGGTCTCATTTATTTAATTAAAATCGGTCAAGTGGTTTGAGCGGTTGAGTTACACTCCAATAACTGAAAAGTGTTACGCAAACGTCGATGACATTATAGTTGATGAAGACATCGGAGAACGTACACAACAACAATTGATTCGGTGAGTAGCAAAGGTCACTGAAAAAGGTAAAAATAAAATTACCATATAATGGAACTGACTTCAACACTTTAAAGTGTGAAATAACTTGTTGAAGTCGGTACCGCGCTCACAATATTTTGATAACAGTTACTTTTGAACCGTCATTGTACCGATTCTAGGTCGGTTCGTAAATCGGCCCTAATCGGTCTCGGAATCGGTCCGTTTGCATTTCTATTGCGACCCCCTACCAGGCCAGCGTGTACACATATGTTGTTCCTATATATTACTAGCGTTAAGAACCATTTTGATATACATATGATTGAGTATTCAGTATTGACTTTAACAAGTTATTTCACACTTTTCAGTGTTGAAGTCGGGGTCCATTTTTTGGTATTTTTTTATGTACACTATTATCATGCTTCAGGTCAGAATTTGTATCATTTGGTCACAACAATAATGTTTATGTAATTTATATTTTATCATTTGTTCATAATTTGTAACTTTTAGTGTTCGTTGAACGAGCGAGTGACTCACCAAAGTGTTGTTAAAGACAAGCGGGCCTCCGGAGTCTCCGATGCAAGGGCCCCTGCCCCCCTCGCCGCTGGTGCAGATGTTCGTGTTGTGGACCCACCGGCCGAGCACGTCAGCACACACGTCGTTGGTGATCACGGCCAACTTCACGGAGCTCAGGCGCTGGGTGGCTTCGATGGAACCACCTGGTGTTCAAAACTTACTATTATTGTTTTGTTCTCGACCTGAGGGTGTTTCTGATCTTAACTTTCTAGAAAAGATGAAAACATCAGCATATCGATAACAGCTAGGTATTACTTACGAGAAGGTCACCGACTATGAAGTTAACTACAAAATTAAACTCTTTTTAAAAATTTTCAATTGCAATTTTCAAAGTATCATGCTCAGTTTTGCAGGCTAAAGTAATTGGAGTTTATACACGAGGAGCTCGTGTAATATGGCCAAATGGAGCACATCAGTTCTAAACACAAATTTACCTTCAGATGTGAAGCCGTATCCAGAAGCAACAGCGATCCGGTTCGCGAAGTCATCGGAGAGCTGCTGGCCGGAGGGGAGGGCGACTGGTCTCACAACCTCTGGAAAATAATAATAAAAATGTGATTTTTTTGAATAAATATGAATGCCTCGTAACTTTAAGGCTGATCGGGCCTAAACGTTAGAAGTAACCATCATAGACCGCAGCGAAGGTTAGACGTGAACAAGGTAACAATATAATACACATTTTTATTGCAAGAAAATCGATTACAATCCGCAAGGGGGGGGGGGAGACGAATCGTAGACTTTGTACGAGTCATTCAGATAACGCTTTGCTAACATAATATATATTATTTGCGGCGGCGGTCAAAGTTGTAAATACTGACCGGATAGAATGACGGGAGCGGAGAGAGTGATGTAAGCGATGTCGTTGAGGGCGGTGCGGGGGTCCCACTGCGGGTGCACGGCGGCGTTGGTGGTGCCGATGCGCTGGCCTCCAGCGAACAGGGTGTTGGAGCCGAGCACGACGGTGTACTGCTGGGCGGTGACGTAGCCGTCGTGGTGGCAGTGCGCCGCCGTGACCACGCGCCAGGGGGACACCAGCGCGCCTCCGCACACAGAGTTGAAGCTCCACATCACTTGGATGACGAGCCCGACCTGCGACAGATCGCTATGGCATACAGCGTGCAGTGTCAGCGGACCTACCGTTCAACCCGCACTTTTATGAGAAACATATGGACACATGTGTTAAATTCTATATGTACAGCGTTTGTTATTATTATACATTATTATATATTATAACACGCAGGACTTTCATACAGTACAGTAAGTTTTAATTCATTTTTCTGTCTGTCTTTTTATACTTTATCGATCGAACGTACGAACGCTATCTCATTCGATAGTCGATGACGATGTGGTCAAAGGTGTAATAACACCAGCTGGCTCTCAAAGACTGCCTGAGGGCCTGAGCTGCGAACGTCCTTCAACATTGAGCTGGTAGCCGCCGGGCAGGCAGCCAGTCAACGTCATAGGAGTGGGACCACAAACACCGTGACATGACGGTTTTTTGTATATTAGAAGATAATTCTACGTAAAGCAGCTCTCCAAAATATATAAAATTTCTAGATTAAAACAATAGACAGGAATGTATAAGATTGTCGTCAAATTATTCGTCGCTTTACGCAGTTACTGACCTGGTAAGGAATGTTGGTGATATCAGTGACGGAGCCGCCCACGATCCTCTGGCTGGCCGCCCTGTCCTCCAAGGCCTTAATCCTGGACGCTTCAGGAATACCGAACTTCCTGTGATAGTCGAACACGGGCGAGTCTTCTGCTGAAGCCAGGACGGCCAGCGTAGCGAGACCTGCTAAGAGTACGACCTTCATCGTTGAGCTGTGTGATATCAGGGCCACTCGGGTCGGCTTATATATAAATAGTACAATCTAATCAACTCGTAGGTAATTTAGCAGATCTCAATCTCGGTATTTATCAATGAAACAAACTTTTTCCGAAACTAATTATGTATTTTTGCGGTACTACATTTATGGTATAATAAAATTAAATGTAAAGGCAAAATGTCTGTTTAAAAATATATAATTTCATAATAACAGTTTTGAGGTAGGTGCTTGAAATAATAAATAATAGTGATAATAAACTAGTGTTTATTGACAATGCCCGTCCATTTTCGGTCGCCACATTAGAACTATAATCCAGCCGTCACGACAATAAGTAATTGGATTCAAACTGAAACTGTTCATCAGAGTAAATCAAGAATGTGTCCCATAACACCCTGACCTCGTCACCACTACATCGCGCACGTGGATCTGTTCAAATTTAACTAACATTTTGTTTATTGTGATAAAAACGTACAATATCCATATAGCTACATTTTATCACATAGCATATTAAAATTGTATTACTACAATTAAGTGTCAAAATGTTAAAATGTCAAGATGTATTTACATGTATGTATGTCAAAACTTAATCAATTGTGAATTAAATAAATTCAATTGCATAAAATAGTAACTTATAATTACTTCCACATAGAGTCAATGTTAAGACGAGCCCCACCGGTCTCTAAGACTCTCACAGAATCGTTAAAAAGAGAGTGTAGCGTTCCAGTTGTCGCATATCAAGTCACTTTCGGTGTTGGCGTTCAGGAGTGCGTCGGGATGGCGCCAGGTTGTGGTCGGGGGGGTGTGAGGAGGGGGGAGAACTCTGCACGCGCCAGAGCGCACGTGGCCGCGCGCGAGGGTACGTCGGTGGAACGAACCGTCCACGCGCGGACTGACGGCTGCAGGCGGTCTACCGCGCCTCTGATGACCTCACAGCCGACGATAAGTTGATCACATGAACGCCCTACTTCGCGTGAGTTATAACCGAGCCGGCCGAGCTGGGATTCTGTTGGGTAACGAGAGTGTGCAGTGGCTATGTCCGGGTCCGTGTTGTCGAGGCGCTGGATGTGGACAGATATATATCTATATTATATACGTACCCAGTATATACCCATAGCACCGGGTACGCGGTGTTAGTAACTAGGCGCAGGCGGGGCCAGCGCCGGCACACATGTATGCGCACGCATGTATATGGCCTGTACTCACACCAAGTTTGGTCAGCAGCACAATTAGTTACCTGCTAAGATAAAATCTTTGCGTGTTCGTAATTAGCAGATTAATAAATTAAATATGATCGATGAATCCAGTGTTGGGTTTTTTGCTTCTGTTTTAATTTGAATAATGTATACTGTCACTGTTGATGTATTTATATAATGATATAGTCAGTGATAACAAACCATATAACTCTGTGAGTTTAACAGAATGACGTGTTCAGCCGTGTGCGTGCTGGCTGCACGTTTGTGCGCTCGTAATACTAAAGGTCTAAGGAATAGGGGATACATTAGTATAATAACTTATACTATTTACGCGTTAAACATCAATAATATGTTTAACCGGCTTCAAAAAAGGAGCCGTTCCCGATTCGACTGTATATTTTTTTAATGTATGATACGCGATGATTCCGCCAATCTAATGGTTTTGTTTGTTTGGTAGATCGTGCCTCACAGGTGGTTTCTTAGAAATTTCTTAAATTCGGTCAAGTAATTTGGGTTTCGATTCAAAATAACTGAAAAACATGCCATCCAAGTAAACGAATTCAGGCGATTGAAGTCGGTTGTCAAAAAAACATTATAAAAACCAGTTAGTTCTGACTGAACATTCGGTCCCAGCGTTTCCGTTCTTCCGATATGTTACCGACCGAACATTAGCCTTCTTCATAGTTCATACAGTGAAAGGTAGATGACGCTAAGACTAACATCTCCTCGGAATATGTTAACAAAAAAAATGTTTTAACAAAGTGTGCAACTTCAACACTCGAAAGTGTGAAGTAACTTGTTCAAGTCGGTACCATGATCGTTCACAAAAGTAACGATCATCACAATATTGTGCTCGTGGTACCGCCTTCTACAAGTTATTTCACACTTTTTAGTGTTGAAGTCGGTTCCATTTTTGGTAAAAATGTTACTTTCCCGATTTTCTGTGACCTTTGTCACTCACCTCCTCACGGGATCAATAGTCATTGTGTATGTTCTCCGATTTCTTTTCGTTCCTTTTTGTTATGATTTTTTATAGTTTGGAAGACTGTGTAGAGTGAGGTATTAAATATTACTATGAATCTAAATGACAATACCCGCAATACCTTTAGGAACTCTTTCGATTCCGCGTTATGTAATCTGTTCCGACACTGGGATAGCCGCATTTTGTCTAGGCCTACAGTGGGCCAGACAAAATGCACTACAATAATTCAAATGCATCGCTTCATAGCGATTATCTTTCTCTAGCCGTTGAATATTTGTTCACGTGATATATCCAATGGCTATGAAACCTGTTCGCTAATGGTACACCTTCACCTCGGGCGAAAATGAGTAGCGCAAATCGAGGGCGTGGATGTCTTTCGTCTCATCCTGTTCTGGTATGCGTAGTTTTATATCGATCTATCTCGTTTCCTCACCCTATTTTATCGCTCGCTTCGCAATGAGAACGAATATTCAACGGTATGCGCTCGCGTTATAACGCTTATAAAATCTTACTTTGTCTAGGGGGGATAACCACCGCAAGCGCAGGAGCTATCCTCGACCGATAAAAGATTCGATTGTCGCCGTTGTCTGAACAAGTAGTTTATTCGTGACCGACCAGCTTATTTACACTTCTGTAACGTAGTATGGAAGTCCACACACGAGTAACTATTGATCAACACGTCATATTGCTACGAAAGATTAAAACAAAATCGTTTTGTTTTCCAATTCAATACTTCACATGCGTAGTGTTTTGGAAGTTATATTGTTTGTAAAAACTAAACTGGTTACCTATAGCCGTGCAGGACCATAAATCCTGTTTTGTTTACTATTCGCCGAATTGCACCTGCTAGGCTGCTGCGCTAAACAATATTTCATAGAACAGGCAACAGAAAATTCGATACCTTTTTGGCAATATCAATTTTAGATACCTACCGTTATTTCCATATTTGAAGTACTAGTAGTGAAACTTATTTATTTATTTTTATTTTTATTTATTAACATTCACACAAGGTCTTCAGGTCCCAAACTAGGCAGAGCCTGTACTATGGTAACCTGATGACTGATATATATACTTATGTACATATACATAACTTGTCTGTAGTCTTTTTTTTTATTATAGTAGTCCAAAAATGTATGCTTGAAAATACATGTGAATGATTCAGAGGTTAGTAGGCCACCTTTAGGAATAAAACTGTCGACAGGTTTGATAGATCCGACGAGTCAAGGTGGGTAAAAAGTTATGGCTGAGCTTGTTACATTTTATTTTAAAAAAAAGTTGAATCCAAACATGAATGAAAGTATGAATTCCCGATTCTATGAAAATTAACATGCTAAATCCTGCAAAGGCGTCTTTATGCTACTCGCTGATCGCAAAATATCTGTAACCTAATTGAACAGCAATAACTCCAATAAAGTTTTTAAATCAGGACGCGCAGCAGTAATGCCAATAATAGCAATGCTGGCGAGCAAATGGATCGCTGAAGTTGGTGCGGTTCGCCGATAGATGGCGCGGTAGTCGCAGCGCAGAAAGGCTATTAATTATGTGAGAGGAAATTGAAAGCCCACTGGAAATGGAAAAGTAATAAAATGCAACGGCTCTTCCAAGTGGAGTGCTGGTTCGGCTCGCTCTGAACTGGGACAGTTCCTCTCGACTTCAATCTGCACTTTAGCGTCGACAGCTGTGTCGGTATTATGATTAAGAGCGGTCATTAACCCGAGCTTCCACGCTAGCAAACTGCGGCCCACAAAAAGTACAAAACATTACTTAAAGCGTAGGAGTTACAGGTACAGGTGAGGGGAAGTACCTAGAGTTGCACATCAACTGAAAACTGAATATAGGTATGTTAGTTTACGTTAACAAATATAGGTATGTTAGTTTACGTTAACAAATATAGTGTACATAAGTAATAATTTTCTCTGTTGTTCTGCACACGAGCTGCGGCGCTAGTAATATCTTTTGAGATTAACAATTTCTGATATCGCGTCCCGGCAAAGTGGACGCGGCCAACTAGTTATCTATAAAACAAACTAAAGGTTTGTGTGTGTGACAATTGTTTTTTTAATCATGGGGCCGCGCAATAGAATGCATAAATAAATAATTCAATACGTCGTTATCATTATACTGTAGCAAGTTTATAGGACGAATGAACGGCAACTTCTTAATGAGGCCGAGAAAATTCGTGCGCATCGAGTGGTCCTTAAGAACCGTGTAAACTTTCATTCGGCGCCATTAAAAGTTTCAACTTTAAACATTTGTGCCGGCACTAATTAGCTCGACACTTATAGAAAACACGTTCGTCTGGAGGCCTACGTCCGTCCGATAAACGACGCCGATCGGTTCGAACGTCTCGTAAAAGTTTCATTTTCTGTTCGAGTCGACTAATGAGCTGGTCTTTCTTAGGTTTTTTTCTGTGATTATTTTTTTAATTAATATTGTAGTACTGCTATATTTTGGCCCGATCGAGTCCACACCGCTCCAGAAACATCCACGATGCAGCACACATCGCCGGGAGCCGGGGAAGACGGCGTGACATCATTTGGAGAAGGGCCACAGAGGGAGGAGATCACGACCCTCAGAGGGATACGGTAGGAGAAGGAGTATGGTGGCCAATACTACTATAATAATCTAAGACTACTAATAACATTTAAGCGGTTCAGTGTTGCCAGCCAATCGAGGAAACCTGAAATATTTCAACCAGATAGGTCCCTGTCGGCATCATTGCCTCGATGCCATGTTAATTCGTTGAGCCAAATATGTGCCCGCCTTCAGTTCGCGCGTCGCGGTCGCATGGATCCAACGCACTGATAACTTTTGGAATATTCGACGAGCTTCAGGTCACAGCGAGCCCAATGTCTCTCCTTAGTTACTTACATCGCACTTGAATGTGTCAAAATATTTTGAATAGAAAAGTGGCTATGTGTTAAGAGTGTTTAAAAGCTTAAGAGGTTAAGTCACTTATTTTCACTGTATGGTTGTGAGCGTGACATGTAGCTCGGCAACGGTAACGCTGGAGAGAGCTGGTTGTGGGCCGCTTGCAACTGCTCACTCTAGAAATCAATGGGAGAGGCATATGTGCAGCAACCGACGTTCTATGGCTCAGATGATGACGATAATGAATGATTTGTGGTAAATTAACAAATGTCAGTGGTGACAACATGTGATACAAGCTCGAGGCACCGACGCCGCGGTGTCGGGCAGCGCTCAACTGTACAATGTAAGGAGAGTGGGATGTGCGGGAGGGGAAGTAAACAGGGGAGTACGGGCACGATCGCGCCATAACTCGCGCGCGTGACGTCAATGCTGCGGGACTTCCGAACCGCAACAACTTTAACTGTAGCGCGCTGCACGCCACACCGCAGCGCAGCGCACTTACTGGAGATACCCTGAGATATTACGTTGTCTATGGTACTGAGCAAAAAGCAATGATGAAAACTAAAGATGTTGTTGCCATGGAAACCATTACCAGCCCGTACTCGTATAAGCAAACAATATTACTTTGCGACAACTGGTACACTGACTTTGACGTTTTTGTATATCTTTGAAAATACAATGCACAATCGAAAAACATGACACTTGTTATGTTGTTACTGATTTATAGTTATAATGATAAGCATCGTTATTTTAACACTCTAAACATAATATATATATATATTTAGAGTGTTAAAATTGGATTTTGGATTGGATTCGAGCCCAGGGTCCCGGGGACACAGAAGTCATGTCACTGACAGGAACCACTGCGCCACGGCAACCGTTAATAATTGTTGCCTCAGTAACCGTCGTAACATAATATTACGTTTAAAAGACGAAGTGCACCTTCCGCGGCCTACATTTTATTGTAGAAGTTTAAAAAGCTCATGTAATAAAAATAGCTAATGACTCACTTGTTCAACTAAACTGAAATTCTGGAAAATAAGATAAGTTTTTGTATGGTTACGATAAAATCCAAATTCACAATATATATCCAAACACATATAAATAAAAAGACTAAAATTATATGTGTTTATTAAAATTGCGGGTAGTTTTAGTTATATTAAGTCGCCACTAATTTGGTGCCTACTATAACTTCACGAAATTTTCCACAACTTGTCTAATATTAGTAACAGCGTCGTATTGAGTTATCAGACATTAAATTTCAGCATAAGTAGAATACTAGCTAATTAATTTTGAAGAATTTTAGTGACTATTAGCTAGTTCGAGTGATTAATTATAATTTACTGGGTGACCTAGCTTCTCGGCGTTTTCCATGTACATGTTTACATTCAAATGGTTAGAGCTTGATGTAAGTTAGGACTTTAAAATACTAAAATGTGGTCGACCCCCGGCCGCGATCCAACCATAATAGAGACACATTTATTTGTTGCATCGGCGCACGTACAGTCACAATACACTTAGAGTGAGAACAAGAAGCGAGGGAAATAAAAATAATACAGTTCATCGTGTGAAGATTTTAAGATGTTAAGTATTATACATATACATAATATGAATAAAAAATGGTATGTATATGTTTGTATGGCACAGCAACAAAAACGATCTCGGCTCAGCATGTTGCCTAACCACATCAAAGTAATGTAGCTAAGCGTTATAATTCATTTCAAATGTAATTTTGAACGATAATATCATGATAATATAATTGTCACTATAACTACAGTTTTCACGGAGGCTTAACAGTTACTTTGCAGCTACAAATGATTCTGAATTATGGACAAAAACAATCCACCCCAACTGTCACAGATATAAATTATATAATTCAATCACTTTAAATTATAAAGAAACTGTAAAATCGAGATGGATTAAAGTTAAACTATTTGTAATTTGAAATAGAACAGATTCTATTTTAACTTTATTTTCGTCGAATGCAAAACAATCTTTAAACATTGTTTCAGTGTAAGTAATTGAACTGTAGGCAACACCAGACGCGTCTAGATCTTAATAAACTGTAGGCATCACCAGACGTGTCTAGATCTTAATAAACTGTAGGCATCACCAGACGTGTCTAGATCTTATTCGTTCAATAGATCGTTAGCGAGAGCGCAAATAGTGAAATACGGTAAGAAACCGCAAGAAAACAATTAAGCGTTTCGAGGGGAGCGTTGGGGTTGCCAGAACCTTGTCGGAAGGTGCAAAAACTCCCTGTGAATACGACAGCTGACCCTGGGACGCCAGGGGCGGATCGGCCGAAAATTGTGTCCCTGTCAACAATATCGAAATTGATGTGCGGGTAGTTTCAATTCTAATCGTATTTTGTGCCTTTCTAAGTAGCGGCACGATGGCGGCGGCGATTCGGTTAACTTGTATGTATGGCTTACAAGAAAAGATCGGTTTAAACAAGACCGTCGTGTCCCGTCCCACAGGGTTGGGTGCGGGGAGGGTACAGTAGGCAGTTTTTATTGTTTTGTTTCACACCTAACGGCGGCCTGTTGGCGCAGCACTCTTGCATATTATGCACGCCCTTTTATATTTTATAGTTTGTTTTTAAGTGTAAGCATTTCTCATTGAGCCTTCTATCAACAAGAGTTTTCTTATTATTTTTCGAAATTCAATTTACTCTGCATTTTAATTTATCAAGATTATTGAAAGCCTTGTTTGCTGTCCAGAAATTATATTTATCTAATCTCATACTGAAATGGTCTTGGTTGTTTGTGTGCTGTGATTGTGTGTGTTCATGCCTCCCGCGACACAGGGAATCCTACTGCGAGTGTTTGCGTGTAATAAATAAATAAATATATAGATTAAAAAATCAAAAACAGAACCTGAATGACAGTCTTTATAGACAATATATATCGAAATAAATTTAAAAAGTTACATTATTATACAGCACTTCTATGACTACTGTATCGAAATCTTCAGCTAGACCAAAGAGGTTGCAATGCAGTTTTTAAAAACTGACTCTATGTCTGTATGTGTATGACTCTATGTACTCAATGTAATATTGTAATTGATGTGGTAATTGCAATTGCTATCTTGCGTTTTTATCACAATAAATAAATAAATAAAATGGACGCGGCTTAACACGCATGCGCAGCCAGTAAATGGATTTTGGCGCTAAACGTTTACAAATAAATGCGAACATTTTATGCTGTGATTTTACATAAATTTCATTATCTATTTTATGAGATAAGATAGAGTAATATATGAAACTGCACATAATATGGTCTGAAAACACTCGTTAAATGATATAAAAAACTCGCCTACGGCTCTTTATTTTAACTTACACTCGAACCCTTACTATGATACAGTTTCTTAAACTACTAAGTATTATGGTTGTTGAAGCAAAGCTGATCACTGGAGTAACTGATCAGCTTTATAGGACTTATCTATATAAATGATATTATATAAATGATGTAACACTGATTCTCTTGTCAATAAAAACAGTGTACGTTGAATTTAGACTAAAAATAAGAATAACTCAAATACCGATTTAGAAATAACATGACTGACTGGAGTATTATTAAATACGTTTCTACTTGCATTGATAAAAACGCGCTAAGTATCTACTGACAGTTTGCGTCGGTATGAAAACGTGTCTTTTAACTGACATTTGGTTCTGTTAAACGGCCCCTGGCGCCACGCGCGCCTGCAGGCGTGCCGGACTGATCGATTGAACTTTCGAGCCACAATTAATGTGTCGATTTTTCACGTTGACATTTAACATGAAATCTCATATTAGTTACCCATATTCCGTGTCTGGGCTACCCCTAACTACCCCTAACCGACGGGGATTAATGACTAAAGCAATTAAAGTAGTAAACAGCAGGTGCAGTGCGACTCCGCGCCGGTGCCGCCCTCACGAAGCGAAATAGTGTGGGAAAGCAACCGCGCCTGCTGCCGAAGAACATGATACACACAGAGGAAAATTTACGAAAATATTTGCTATCGAAACTCAAAAACGAATTTCTACAAAATATTCAGATTATTAAATACAAATTATATACGCGATACAATATATAGCGTTAGCAAAAAATATTGCGATGAATCACGAATATATTTCGCATGAGTGCTGCTATTTACATTCGTGTTTATTCATTCCAAGGATTAGTTAGATATTAGTTATGCTCCTATTATAGGCGGTCAGTGACCGATGGAATCATATATCAGTAACTATATGATAGATTTGTGAGTTTATATATAACTATTTTATGTATGAACTATAACAAACTTAAATATTTATCTAACCGTACGTAACGTAACAGTGAAAGATGATTATAATAGATGATTGTAATAGTACGAGATACGGCTTAAGAAATATATCCCCTCGGCAACCCATATGGAGTTTATCCATCTTACATATTATGTAACATTTAAGCCTTCTCATAATTAAATGACACATGACATGAACAGATGAGGGGATATATTTCTTAAGCAGTATCTAAGACCATAAACGATAATTTATAAATAGAACACCGACTGTAGGTCACATATACACGTGTCCTGAATTGTGTAACCGTGTGTCACGACGCCGACGCGACCGTAAGAAAGTAAATGTAAAAGAACTAGTGAGGTGATCTCGCCGCGGCGCGGCCGGGTTCCGAACTGCGTGCGCGGTGTGTGACGCGGTACGGTTTGCTCGAGGAAATAATCTCTTAGAGCAAATAGCATCGCACTTTATTTGAACTAATGTGTATAACTGTAGGTACGTGTGCGGTGTCAGTGTGCCTGCAGCTTATATAAACACCGTACAGTGCTTTTAACATGAGTATGTTAAAGAGCGTTGCCTGAAAACGAGGGTCTTCGAACAATGTGTGTTACCAGTGATGACTTACGGAACTGAAACGTGGTCTCTGACTATAGGCCTTCTGAACAGGCTCAGAGTCGCACAACGAGCTATGGAGAGGGCTATGCTCGGGGTTTCTCTACGTGATCGAATCAGAAATGAGGAGATCCGTAGAAGAATGAAAGTCACCGACATAGCCCAGCGGATTAGCAAGTTGAAGTGGCAGTGGGCAGGGCATATAGTTCGAAGAACCGATGGCCGTTGGGGCCGAAAGGTTCTCGAATGGAGACCACGGACTGGCAAGCGCAGCATAGGACGGCCACCGACTAGGTGGACAGACGACCTGACTAAGATCGCAGGCAAGGGCTGGATGCGGGCCGCTTCCAACCGGTCCTTGTGGAAATCAATGGGGGAGGCCTTTGTCCAGCAGTGGACGTCCTATGGCTGAGATGATGATGATGATGATGATGTTAAAGAGATAACAGTGTTTGTTTAACAAAATGTAGCTTTAGATTGCTCCTCGCTGAAGCACAATTTCAGAGAACGCTTTATGAAATATAGTCTATAGTATGTCTGCAGTTCCAAAAAAAATAGTAGGTTCTCGATTCGACTGTGTTTTTTACATTACATCAGAACATTTATGAGATGATTTAATTTTATCTTATTTGAGATGTTCTTACTGATCTCATTTAAATTTGAATGGAACAGATTAGATTAGAATATAACAACTTTATTCAGCGGTCACAATGGTATTATCGTAACAATCTTATCATCAAAATAATAAATAAATCTATATTATTAGTAAAATAATTTAACTAATCTATGTAGTTGATAATAATAGTAATTAAGATTAGATTTTCGGAATTCCCTGTGTTGTGGGGATTAGTTTCACTTGGAAATGTATTAAAAAAGTAAGCGAGTTACGTTATATGTAGGTACCTACCTAGGTAATGTCTTGACACATTTAAGAAGTTACAGGCGCCGACGACATTACAAAGGCTCGCAGGTGTTCACAGGCGGAAACAAATCCCGACGCGGGTTGATTTAAAATATTAGAAATGATGTAGGTACTTTACAGATTGCCTTTACCTACGGACTTTTAAAAAGAAGTAGGTACTTGTAATGTTTATAGACTCTTTAACTTCATATCTCCCGATGTCGGCCCGAGTCGGCAGCGGCAATTTTGATCTTACCGTCAACAGAGACGGTCGTCGTGGCTCAAAGATAAAGGGACACTGACTTGAGAACCGCGACCCCGGGTTCGAATCCCGGCAGGGGCTGTGAGGCAATTTCTCTGATGAGTATAGATGTTTGTTCTCGGGTCTTGGATGTTTGTGATGTTTGTGTATTGTGATTGTGCGTCCATGCCTCCCGCGACACAGGGTAGGCATACTAGTGCGGGGGTGTGAGTTCGAATACGCTTAAGAGGAATAAAATCGATTCATTATACAGGCAGGTCTGTACATCCGGAGCTTATAAAGGGAGCTATCAAATTATGGTAAAACGGCACCTAAATGTAAAATGGAGAAATTTTACCAATAACCGCGAGCTGGCAGCGCGACCACGATGCTTCCGAAGCGGCACGCTGCAGAAGTCGCGCGAGTGCACACCCCCCGGCCGCGCTGCACGGTCGCATGCGTCGGAAAGCGTTTCAAACGAATCCCTACCGCCCAACCGTGGCTGCCGTGGCTACCGTGGCTGCAAGGATCCGAATACTGCCTTAAGAGACCTGAAGGGTACCTTAAGGCCAAATTGTCAAGTATCGCGCCATCCACAGAATATGCTAAGCCTACTTTTTTAATGACTATATATAATTATTATATATAAGATTGTATCAATATTAACCAAACCTCTGTGTATCATCTTCGGTGATAGTAAAAAGAATAGCATACGAATACACAAACTTACAACTGCTTACATTCTTGCAGACTTCATAAAAGTGAACTGATTCTACGTGAGCGATAAAAGTGCCATCTCGACGCCGCCGGCCGGCTCGCAGCTCGCGCGCGCCGGGCTGTAAACGCTTATCCTGCATCATTGGCTCGCCGTAACAACGGGGACATTGGCCAGAGTTCATTCTTCGTGTGGTGAGGAAGCACGTGCGCCCGGGCTTATACCCGCGCCGCGCCGCGCCGCGCCGTCGGGCGCTCGGGACGCTCCCTAGCGGGATATATCGCACTGACCGACGCGTTACAAATAAACGATGATAAGTGTTTCTGTTTGCTTGCTAGTAAACACTACACGACCGCGCACCGGCTCGCTTGGTCTACGCATTAACGTGTGCAGAGCAGCCAGGTAATCGATACTGCTGGGAATTCGATAACGGTATTGCCTTTGGAGCTCCAGCCGTCGGTGGGGATCGACCCGACGTCCGTAAGTTCGACCGACGCTCCCACCGCTCGGCTGTGACCGCTTCATAGATCGTTAGAGATCGCAACGAGTGCAACGATTCATAAGTTTCCCAAACATCTATCAATTCATTACAATAGTTAAAACTTAGCCGAACCATCAATAGCACGGCGACGTCTAGTGTCAGAGCTAGCTTATAGTACATACCTAAGGATCCAAGACGGCGTTTGAAAAATCTTTAAAATAAGTAAAAATAATATGCTTTAGATGGTTCTTACAACACGGGCGATGACCCAGCAGCGTCGCCGACAGTGGAGCTCCAGATGTTGGATTGCACCCGGACGGGTCCGTGACCTCGTCTCGAGAGTCATATGCTCGATGAATGGAAAGGCGACTGAACGATTGTTCGAGGAAATCCTGTATAGATACCACCGGCCGGGATAGGCACGGTGGTTATGTGGGAGTCCCCGCCAGAGTGGCAGATGTACCCACTAAAACCCCGGGGTGTTCCTCCGTCCTCGACTAGTGAAGGGGGGCGCGGGCACGCTTTCGCACCTTCAGCAGCCCCCGTCAACGCCGCTGCCCGCCTTGCGACGGGCCCACCTCAAGGAAGGAACCATCATCCTCCCTCACCCCTCGTGCACGATGCCTTCAGGAACATGTATAAGGCATCGCCACCTCGGAGAGCTCATACTGTGGGGGTGCCAGATGCCCCCGCATCTAGCATCCCCGGCCCTCTAAGCGAAAACGGAGTGCGGGTCGAGCCTCGAGGAGTCATCGAGCGCTATCCCCCCTCTGCGTGGGTTCTGCAAGGAGCCTTCCCTCCCACTGCGTGATGCCAGATGCTCTGGCTTCCTCCCGCCAGAGCATCACCTCCCTCGGCGCCAGTCGCTCGTCCCGCTCCCGCGTTTCAGGTCTACGCCAGTAGACCGAGGCAAGGACTTCAGCCTCAAGGTCCCACGGAAGCGTCCCGGCGAGGGCGCATGCACAAGTCACTGGCCTAGAGTATCACTCGCGATCCGGGTTCAGCAGGGGCCCGCCTTCCAATAGTTGTGCTGTTGGGACTCCTCCACTGATCTTCTTTTGCCAGGGCACAGCTCAGTCTTCCTTCGGCCACCGGTGGCACGAGTGACGTACTGCGCCCACCGGACTTCGATACAATTGTGCAGTTTTATTATTGAGTAGATTAGGGTAGTAGCCTGCCGGCGCAGGTCCGCTTGGGTCACTCCTCATGTAGACCGTGCGCTCACCAATTTGGCGTCAGATAGCGGTCAGTTCAGTCGGCAGCTGCTGTCGTGCAACATATAGCCAACGTTCTCAGGGAAATGGCGGCGTTCTCCAAATTCAAGAATAAAAGTGCAACATGCGATAAAAAGTATTTAGATGTGATCTATATACGTCTGGAGCGTCATAAGGCATCTCGTAGATGCACGTCTTTACAACTGCCGCCAGGGCGTGCGCGTTCTGTCTGCGCAAAACCGATCGGCACTTGCCAGTCGCTAAGAAAAGTTGGCCTTCTCAATCTCGGCAACACCTGCTATATGAACACCGCTATGCAAGCGCTGCTTCTCACCAGGCAATTACGCACGCATGTTATGCTGCAAATGAACTACGTTCCATACTGGGTCAAAATGGGAATACTTTTCGCAAAGATGATGCACTCGATCACCAACAAGCTTGATCCTATGGAATTTTTCAAGGCGGTCAAACCACCGTACTTCATTACCAACAGTTTTATGAAAACGAAATTCCAACAAATTATCAAAGTAGAAGGCTATGAGCTGGTTGCACATTACTCCCGAAATGAAGTTAGACAAGGTGGAGTTTGCATATTTGTTCGACAATCATTAAAATATTGCAAATTGGATTGGCTTGTTGAAACTTCTGTCCAAAGAATTATTGAATGTTGTGGAATAGCTATACCACAATTGGACCTCACGTTAATTTGTATATATCGCCCACCTAAGGGTGATTTCAATGTATTTATTGAGATATTAGACAAAATTTTATTCAAAATAATGAGAAAGTCGCGCAAACTACATAAAAAGATCATCCTTGTTGGAGACTTTAACCTCGATATACTACATATTGATAAATATACAACAGAGTTTCTTTCCATATTGAAAGCCTATAATCTTCATTGTACTATTAATGAACCCACTCGTATAACTTTTCACTCAAATACGTGCATAGATAACATCATTACAAATACCAAAACATACGAATCACAAGTTATTAGAACTGGCCTTTCAGATCATACTGGCCAATTAATAACTTTACCATGTAGCCTCAGTTACAAGGAAAAGTTCTGGTATGAGTACAAAAGACGGATAGATACAAATTTAGATATTTTTATAAAATACATTTCTCAGGTTAGTTTTGCAGCAGTTTACGAGGAGAGAGATGTTGATAATGCGTACAATACATTTTTCAATATATTTAAAATGATATATGACTTATGCTTTCCCCTACAGAGAGTAGTAGTTAGTTACAAACGTAAACCAAATTGGAAAACTAAAGGATTGGCTAAATCTAGTAGGGTAAAAAGACATTTGTACGTTCAACTTCAAAAAAAGAAAACCATTACAGGGGTTAATTATTATCAAAGATATGTAAGGATATTGAAGTCATCTATCCAAATTTCTAAACGAAAATCAAATATTAAATATATACAAAACAGTACTAATAAGGCTAAAGCTACATGGGGCTTGATAAAAATGCACACTACGCAGACAAATGAAATCAAACAGACAATAGAATGCATACAAGATAACGGGAAAAAAATAACTGATCAAAATGATATTGCAAATTTTTTCAACAAACTATTTACAACACAAAGTATTAGCAACACAAATTATAAGCCGTCTGCATCGTACAAATCAGCATGTGGTAGTATTTTCATGAAGCCCACCGATACGGAAGACATAATCAATATAATAAAAAGATTAAAAAATAAGAAAAGCTGCGGTCATGACGGAATTACAATACAAGTAATTAAGGCATGTGCAAATCATATTGTAAAACCTTTAGTATATGTAGTAAATCTCATGCTTGAATATGGCTGTTTTCCAAGAAATTTGAAAATCACAATAATAAAACCGATACATAAAAAAGGTTCAAAAGACAATCCGAATAACTACCGTCCCATAGCTTTACTCCCAGCATTTTCCAAAATATTCGAAAGTGTTATTTCGGATAGATTACAAAACTTCTTTAACAAAAGTAAAATTCTGAGCTGTAATCAATTCGGGTTTCGTAAAGGAACGTCAACAACAATGGCAATGTATACTCTCTTGAATGCAGTATGGGAATCACTTAATAAAAAGAAAAGATGTACATCCCTGTTTCTCGACATGACGAGAGCATTTGACTACGTTGTGCCCGCTATCTTATTCCAACAACTTCATAAAATTGGTGTACGCGGTACAGCGTATGACCTTGTCTGTTCTTACTTTCAAGATAGGACACAGACTACTGTTTTGGTTAACTTTAATAGAAGTACAAAGACAATTGAAACTATTCAGTCACATAAGCAGAAAGTAGTTCTGGGTGTCCCTCAGGGAAGTATCCTAGGTCCTCTTCTGTTCTTGATTTATATAAATGAATTATCGACCTTATTAAAACACTTAACTGTACTTTACGCAGATGATGCGACAATATTATTTGTCAAAGAGTTTAAAAATATTACTACTGCTGATTATTCTATGGATATAACCAATTCTCTCCACGAAATCAAGAAATGGCTAAGCACTCTAAACCTACAAACAAATATATCTAAGACTAAATTGATGCAATTTCACAATTACATGACTGAACCGATCCCACTTAATATAAATATAGATAATAATCAAATCAATGTTGTTAAGGAAACAGATTTTCTTGGAGTATCTCTGGACACAAATTTAAATTGGAAGTCACATGTAGAAAAAATTAACAAAAGGCTATCCAGTTATTGTTACGCCTTGTCAGTGTTAATAGATGTGTCGTCTGTTGATGTCGCAAAAAGTGCATATTATGGAAACATTTACCCTTTGCTAATATATGGCATCATTTTTTGGGGTAACTCTGTTAATGTGCATCAAACATTTATACTTCAAAAAAGATGTTTAAGAATCATATACAATAAAAATAGCGATGAAACATTACGAAATTTATTTAGAGAACAAGGTTTCTTAACTTTGACAGGAATCTACATTTTGGAGTTAGCAATGTTTGTTAGAAATAATATGCACTTATTTAAAAGGAAATCGGAAATGCGCACTAGAAGCACACAGTTAAGAGGGCCTGATTATTTGTACATACCTGTCATAAACTGCATGATCTATAGGAAAAGCTCATATATCAGTGCTATATATGTGTACAATACATTGCCAAGTCATATCACGGGCATAACTAGTAAAACTATATTTAAGAAAAAACTGAAACAGTGGCTAATAAAGAATGTATTTTATGACTTAAAAGAATTCATGTCTCGAGATAAGTCTACTGACGTTTTGTTATGAATATTATGATTCAATAAGGCAATAATTAGCATAATCCATTTAAATATTAATGCTGTAATCTTGAAATAAATTAATACAACCTATGTCATATAAAATTGTATGTGAAATTACTTTTTAAAGATGATTATCTTGACACATTAATATTGTAATAATTAGTTATAATATGCAACATTGAATGCCCGATACGGGTAAGCTGATATCACTCTCTTGCAATACCATCGTGCAAAAAATGTGTAATATTTTTATCAGTTGTCAATAAATTATTCTGATTCTGATTCTGATTCTGAACAATCAGCAAGACAGTTCGGAATTCTCAGGATACTTATTAGAGCTCTTGAAATCTTTCGAACATTGCTCTGCCATCAACTTTAATTCTTCAAAACCTGCGGTTCGATACACTTCTCACATCTCGACATACCGCTGGCGTAGCCTTCCTGAACTGACATCCACATCGAGCGAGGATGAAACATCTGATGCGGTATCAAATCGGCGATCTGTATCTCCACGCCCCGGGAATAGCGGAAGGCTGAGCTGTGCCCTGTCGGCTGAGATGAGATGATGGTCATGATGAAAACTAGAGGAAAGCAACATTCAAATATAAAATCTTTACTGTGTTTTTATACAAATGAGCGCGTCATCATGAGCTTACATTTTGAGTATTACATGAGTATGCAATAATTTTTATATTTACGAATGTCATCCAAATATTTTACAATCGTATCAACGAAGACAATCAGAGAAGATCAATTATTAATTATTTACATTGTTGTGACAAAAATAGTTGCTTATTTATATAGCAAAAGAGCATGTTCACATTAGATCGGTTCCACTTTTATAAATATGAAAATTTAAATAAATGTCCTTCAGAGAAGTGGGTGAGAACCGTAAATACTGCAAAACGTTGATTTCTCAGCCTCGGCCGGCATCACGTGATGGAAGAAGCTAAAACTTACAATATCCCAATATGTAATATTATCGTTAGAAAAACTGCATTGTCTCATCCTCTTTGGTCTTGCTGAAGTTGTATCTTTATGAAAATAAATTAACATTTCGATACAGTTGTCATAGAAGCGCTGTATCGAAATGTTAACTTTTTAAATTTATTTCGATTTAATGTCTACAAAGACTGTCGTTCAAGTTCTGTTTTTGATTATTTTAGCGTTATATTTCAGTATGAAATAAGATAAAATACTAAGATGCACAAATCACGCTCATTAAAATTTGTAATGATTCTAAAGTAGAAAATAATGGCAAGTATAACGGTTATCACGAAATAAGATCGTTAAAGTTGGCTATTGGTTTTTGGGACTTTATGTATCTACATAAATGATTGATTATTCTAAACGTGCAGTTACGCAGTAACTATGCCGACAGGGCACAGCTCAGCCCTTCCTTCGCCCACCGTCGGCGTCAGTGACTTCCTCGTCATTATATGAGTGCCAGGAGTCGGCGTCTTTTCCGATGGTGTAGTAATGACCCAAGTCGAGAGTGGTTCCAGCATGAACCACGCATGCGTAAAGCACGTAGTTCGAATGCACGGTCTGAGATCGCACCGTCGGCAAAGTGATGGTGTAGTTGTAGTGCATCTTGTGCATTAGTTTCGTCTGCACTTGAAGTTTCGGCTCAAATTTTAAATTCTTAAGTACGACGATGAGATATTTTGGTGTAGTTTCAACCAGCACACTTCGCCCTGCGTCTCGTAGCATGCCACGCTCGCGGCACTCGTACTTATTCTCTCCAGTGAGATTTTTTCCTTAGAACAGTAATTTTCCAAGAGATTCTGGACCGAATACTCCCAACCCTCCGGTTTCTCTGGGAAAGCCAGTTGGAGATCACGAAACACGTCGCGTGAAAAAGATGACGAATGACATTCAGTGCATTCGAGACGGGTTAGAAGCACGCCTCCAAACATGCTATCGACGAACGAGTCGCGCCGTAACAAAGGCTCCGTGATACGAATGCGCTTCTTTGGCGCTACGCTCTCGGACGCGGTACGCGGTATCACTCGATCCGCTTCCGCTATTCCCGGGGCGTGGAGATACAGATCGCCGATTTGATACCGCATCAGATGTTTCATCCTCGCTCGATGTGGATGTCAGTTCAGGAAGGCTACGCCAGCGGTATGTCGAGATGTGAGAAGTGTATCGAACTGCAGGTTTTGAAGAATTAAAGTTGATGGCAGAGCAATGTTCGAAAGACTTCAAGAGCTCTAATAAGTATCCTGAGAATTCCGAACTGTCTTGCTGATTGTTGGTAATGAAGTACGGTGGTTTGACCGCCTTGAAAAATTCCATAGGATCAAGCTTGTTGGTGATCGAGTGCATCATCTTTGCGAAAAGTATTCCCATTTTGGCCCAGTATGGAACGTAGTTCTTTTCCAGCATAACATGCGTGCTGAATTGCCTGGTGAGAAGCAGCGCTTGCATAGCGCTGTTTATATAGCAGGTGTTGCCGAGATTGAGAAGGCCAACTTTTCTTAGCGACTGGCAAGCGCCGAACGGTTTCGCGCAGTTAGAACGCGCACGCCCTGGCGGCAGTTGTAAAGACGTGCATCTACGAGATGCCTTATGACGCTCCAGACGTATATGGATCACATCTAAATACTTTTTATCGCATGTTGCACTTTTATTCTTGAATTTGGAGAACACCGCCATTTCCCTGAGAACGTTGGCTATATGTTGCACGACAGCAGCTGCCGACTGAACTGACCGCTATCTGACGCCAAATTGGTGAGCGCACGGTCTACATGAGGAGTGACCCAAGCGGACCTGCGCCGGCAGGCTACTACCCTAATCTACTCAATAACAAAACTGCACAATTGTATCGAAGTCCGGTGGGCGTAGTACGTCACTCGTGCCACCGGTGGCCGAAGGAAGACAGAGCTGTGCCCTGGCAAAAGAAGATCAGTGGAGGAGTCCCAACAGCACAACTATTGGAAGGCGGGCCCCTGCTGAACCCGGATCGCGAGTGATACTCTAGGCCAGTGACTTGTGCATGCGCCCTCGCCGGGACGCTTCGGTGGGACCTTGAGGCTGAAGTCCTTGCCTCGGTCTACTGGCGTAGACCTGAAGCGCGGGAGCGGGACGAGCGACTGGCGCCGAGGGAGGTGATGCTCTGGCGGGAGGAAGCCAGAGCATCTGGCATCACGCAGTGGGAGGGAAGGCTCCTTGCAGAACCTACGCAGAGAGGGGATAGCGCTCGATGACTCCTCGAGGCTATCCGTCCCATACTCGGAGAGAGGGTCAACCGGAGACATGGGAGGTTCTCCTACAGGCTGACGTAGGTCCTCTCGGGGCATGGTTGCTTTGGGAGGTACCTGTACCGTTGTGCCAGGAGGGAAGCCTCCCCGGTCCTAATGAGCACAAAACAAATAAAAATGAAAGACAATTTTATTTGGCTACACAAATGTATGTATACCGTTAACATCGTGATCGTCTCAAGTGAGGGCAAGGTGAAGAAGACAACCCTGCTCCCCGCCCGCGGCCCGTAATGAAGTGAGACAGTTCTGTGACACGCTCAGGAGCCAGTTTCCCTGTCTGCTCGTTTACGGCCACTAAACTTAACTACGCCTAAACGATTCCGACTCGTACTCAGTTTATGACAGAATGCAAACTTCGAAATAAATATTATTTAACTATACGCTCGGTTTCGCTCGCATGGACTACAGGTATCGCGCTACCTCAGTTATCCGACGGGACCCGTAGCTTTTGTTAGAATAAAAAGTAGCCTATGTATGTCTTTCTGCAAGGTCTCATCTATCTCTATACCGATATTCGTGAAGCTCGGTTCAGCTGTTCAGGCGTGACAACATAGCAGACATACAGTTTATTTTACATCTATAGCAATATATTTTTTATGCACAGCATGGGCACTGTTGCGAGAGCTGCATTGAATGTTTTTCCGGTTTCGGAATAGGCATATCGACATAGTTACAAGATATTTTTGTGCAAATCTTGTGTATATGGGTATATCTTGTATATAGGTATGATTATTTGAAAATTATCGTATACAGTTAAACGATAAGTGTTGTATATCACTCCATTGCTAACCGGTAGAGCCGGATCCGAGATAGCGATATTGATAACAATTATGATAAAAATTTGCACATGCGTAAGATATTTTAAAGTTTTAATAAATTGGCATCTTTTTGGCTTAATGGATTTCGTAAAGAATTACCATTCCATCGTCGTATATATGTATGTATGTATGTTTGGGCGCGTAACAACCTGCAGCCACGGCGGCGCGGCATACGGAACACCTGCAGCGGTGATTACAACACTACGGAACGAATTCTTTTTGATATTAGATAATTACAGCTTTTTACAAACAAATAACGTACTCAAATGCACTTCTTAATATTTTGGCTAACTTATGTGTTGTTGTACATACGGACGGACAAACAAACAAAACAACCAAAAGAAAAATTTGGTAAGAGCACATTTTTCAAGATATTTAAAATTATCGGAAGGATTATATTTTGCCGATTTTCGACTCTTGACTATTATATAAGTACTATAACTATTATATACTATACTGTATATATTATACCTAACTGAACCAAAGATATTAAAACCTAATAAAATCAAACAAAACATTCTTAATAAATTTGTAAAAATAGTAAGTTGAAACCAGATTTAAAAAAAATAATTATTTATTTAATTTTTTTTTTTTAAAGAGTTTATAAGCGTCAGCTTAGGTACTCACATAGTGGGTGTACTGCGCGCACGATGACGTGCACTCCGCGTTGTTTTATGGGCAAAGTTTTGCGATAAAGTGACGTTTGGTGGGAGTCAGTTGTCATTCACCTTACCTAAATCGACGGTCGCCGTGGCGCAGTGGTCAGTGTCAGTGACTTGACTTCTGTGTCTCCGGGACCCTGGGTTCGAATCCCGGCAGGGGCAAACATTTGTGCGATGAGTATAGATGTTTGTCGCGGGTCTTGGTTGTTTGTGTGTTGTGATTGTGTGTGTCCATGCCTCCCGCGACACAGGGAATCCTAGTGCGGGGGTCTGAGTGTGATAAAAAAAAAAAAAAATAAAAAAAAAAAATGGTATTAAAAACTTCATATTTGTTTTACGACACGTTTTATATGTTCTATATCGAGTCTTCAGATCAGATTCCCGTAATGTTTACGGTCGCCGCGATCGGTACTCTCGCGGTGTATACTAACCCGTAGTTACATAATCAGTTACTATATGATACTGACGAGCGAATTAATTATTATGAACATATTTGTTTTGTGACATACATAGGAAGCGATTGGTAACCGAATATGGACCGCGAATTGTCGGTAGATAATTTTATTTTCTCCATTCAAATACCACTCAATACGAGTACAAGCTGCGTTAACGGTTAGACGTTACACAGAAAAGAATAAAATTCTATTAATTTATTTGTACTGTACACATGGAGACAGGCGCGCCGCCGGGGTCACTCTCACGGAGGCACCTCAGCTTCTGCACTCTGTATGTACATCTCTATATACTCTACTCCACTCTACTACACTCTATATACTAAACTCATCAAGAAAGGCCTGAGCAGCATGTACGGTTCTGAACCATCTCCCGCACCGTTCGTGTTTGTTTCGCCGACGACGGGCGCGAGGAGTTTGTTGACACGGCGATGAACAAAATTGGACAAAAACCTACACCTTCAGGTTTTATACACATTGTTGATTAGTATAAAAAAAAAAATAATAATAATATATTTTATTAGGCCAAAGTTACATTTATGTTTAATTTGTAAAAAAAACTAGTTACAATGATTCATTTTCCAACTGGTATCTAGTAAACCAAATGCAATATATGATATAACCTGCGGGCTCCAAACTAGGCAAAGCCTGTATCTTGGTGGCCCAAGAAGGTGAGCGCATCGTGTAACTCACTTCTAGTTTACAGTCTGATTATACATTAGAATTGCCGCAAGTGACTTTGAAGTGAGCTCCCACGATCCGCCACCGCTTTACCAGAACGATGTGACGCGCAAATACGGCAACAGATTATCAACAGAGTTGATTAATTGTAGTTACGTACATAATATTATAATATTATACATACAACATATACAATACATATACAATATTATTTTCCATGTATTTATTTTCTTGACAGGGGCTTGCAAGTGCACCCCCCTTGCACCCCTCTGCACCCTGCTGCCGGCGCCCATGAGACATGATAGGTATATACGTGTACGGTGGTATGTATATACAGCGAAAGATACCTACTAGTTAAATTGTTCAACTTACAACTCGAACGTTCTACTAAGTTGCCCTTTTCCGTGCAGCTTGACCGAGTGAGTATCGACCGCAGTGGGTACACGTGCAAGCCCCGGATACATTATTATTCTCGTGGAAAATCTCTCGTGTCCTCCCCGGGGAGGGGGGGTGTCATCCTGCACGGCGCAGAGCAGACCCCTCGACTATACTACTCTTGGCCTATACTCGACCTATTCGTCTATAAACAGGTGGTTGTGTCGTGGGTTTATATCATTTGGTCGTCACACATTTCCAAAAAATAATACCATATAATGGAACCGACTTGAACACTCAAAAGTGTCAAATAACTTGTCGATGCCGGCCACTACTTGCTCCTACCATTTGTCACGATAGTTGGCACAAATGACACAAATATCAAAATATTGTGCTCATGGTACCGACTTTGACAAGTTATTTCATACTTTTAAATGTTGAAGTAGGTTCCATTATATGGTAATTATTTATTTCGCCCTCTTCATTGCCCTTCGTTACTCTCGGGATCAATTGTGTATGTCCACTGATGTCTTCACCCGCAATTACAGCTGGACTTTGATCTCACGCGGCGTGGACTACAATTGGTGGGAATTGACTCTGTAGGGCGTAAAGTCATCGTAACGGGCGGTGGGCTGGATTGCAGGTTTTTGAATACGTATGTTTCTTGTTCATAGTTGCTTTTGCTTTTTAATATAATGTTCAGGCGGATATGTTGAAAACTGGCAAGGACCAGCTGAGAATCACTCAGATGAGTGGATATACGCAGGTTAATTAAGAAATAACAGGCACGACGTGCGTGGACAGATGTCGGAGGGTCTGAGCGTGGCGGATGCTCTCCACACCCAGGATGACCCCCTCTGACAGGCGAAGACGGGTCGTTATATCTGTACGCGCGACCAATCATAAAACTACACTATCTGTATATAAAAAGACACAAGAAGTAGTTTTACTGAACTAGTGCGGAGTGCGGCCCGGTGGGCTACGAGGCTACTGAACTAGTGCGGAGTGCGGCCCGGTGGGCTACGAGGCTACTGAACTAGTGCGGAGTGCGGTCCAGTGGGCTACGAGGCTACTGAACTAGCGCGGAGTGCGGCCCGGTGGGCTACGAGACTACTGAACTAGTGCGGAGTGCGGCCCGGTGGGCTACGAGACTACTGAACTAGTGCGGAGTGCGGCCCGGTGGGCTACGAGGCTACTGAACTAGCGCGGAGTGCGGCCCGGTGGGCTACGAGACTACTGAACTAGTGCGGAGTGCGGCCCGGTGGGCTACGAGACTACTGAACTAGTGCGGATTGCGGCCCGGTGGGTTAGGAGGCTTCTTTTGACTAATACTTGAGAACGAGTAGCAACCGTAATGTGAAACCGCGGGAAAAACTGATATAGAGCTACTTTTCATTCCGAAAATAATTGCTGTTCTCGTGGAATAAGCAAATAATTCAAAAGCCTCTGTAAATCTTTCACGCTCAAACGGCTGTACCGATTTCAACTAAATTTGGCATAGGAATAGGTTAGACCCTGGAATGACACATAGGCTAATTTTATCCAGAAAAAGTATAGTTCCCGTGAGATAATTAAGATAGCGGGATTACCGTACTTCGCGCGGGTGAAACCGCGGGGTGTAGCTAGTAAAGTATAAAGGTTTTGATTTTGTGTTTCGTGCAAGTTCAACAAGTTCCAGTATATTCACCCGATCTTGAACCTAGAACGATCCCTCACTACACTAGTGCCGATGCGAAATGCATGCACAGTGCGCGGAAGGCGGGGGGCGGGGGCCGCCAGTCGGGATTCTTCCTCATCCCCGGCCATCTCCGCCCGTAGATCGCTCCGACGGATGTGTCAAACGCTGATTCTCAGATCTAGAACATGATTGGATTCATATTACACCTGGTTTTATTTCCTACCTTCTCAAATGTATGATGAATTAGTATTTTAATTAAACGTTTTTTACCGTATACATTTCGGGGAGCGTGGCTTAGAGGCTCATAATCTGATTCGTCTTTCTCTATTCCACCAAAGAACGACCAGCCAGACGGCAACGCGACATCCATACTCGACAGACGTTCCAACTTGTCGCAGGAAGCGCTTTGCTTCCACTTTCATAGTGCACACAGCTAACAAGTGAAATTCATTGTCTAAGTGTGTGATTCCGCATAGAGGTATTATGTTCTGTGCGGGCGATACCGCCGTATACCGCATCATCAGTTACCATCAGCTGAAATAGCGACCAGACGCATGTTTATTCTGTTATGTAACGTTAAAAAGCTCACATTTGTATTGAAGCGCTCATAGCGTACTGTGCCTTTGCGATGTTAACTGGTCGACCTGGTCCCTCCTCCTCGCGTCTTTTTCCTCCGTGCTGAGGAGGAGGTCGTGACCTCTCCAGAGACCACGTTTCGACGGACGATGCCGCGCCATCCTGGCCTGTCTTCGGCAGTGTGCATAGCTTCGTGCATATCAGTATTGAGAGTGGTGCGGATCTGATCTGACCAACATAGAAGACTGCGACCACGGGGCCTTTTCCCCTCGACCTTACCGCTGACAACGAGCGTTTCTAGGTTGTCGGCTTTCAGGGGGACCATATTGGAATAATTATGCTTATTATGCAGGTTTGTTCTCTAAGTGGGATAAGGCTACTAGTATGGAATCTGTGGAGGCGCTCTAAGAATGTACTTATAAAATGGTGAACATATTATTTAGCTAAACTGGAAAGCCGGACGCTTTATAAAATTTCTATTAGGTATGAAAGAAAATAATTTAGCTCCGATCAAATGCAGTGCAAGCCCGTTCCAGCTTGGATTAAAGTTCCTCGTGCGCTCCACTTAGAAGGTGCAAAAACTAGTTTCTGATATGTTTTATAAAACTTAGCAAACCTGCGCAGTCTATGTCGAAACTTGCGTGTACACCACACCCGCGATAGGTCCTGTCACCTTGATACGCTATAAGCACTCGATTTTTATTAAGACAATGAAAGGTGCTTTTGAATGAATAGAGCATTACAATCGGCCTTCAAGGCGCTAATAATAAAGGTACTAACAACAAAAGAAATTAGAGCTTTGATAATGATTACAAATGAAGTAGAGATTATCTATATCTCATTATGTATACTGTATGAAGTAGGTATATAGATACTCGATAGGTGTATAGTATCCGTATTCGCTTACAGGATCACAATGGTGTAATATAAATAACTTGCCTCATTATCATTATCATTATCATTATCATTATCATTGCCAGGATTTCGAGAATCAGCTACGTTTTAGTTCGGCTAACTAGAAAACTGTGTCTTTTTAGTTTTTATTTGCTATTATTTATTTTGCAACTACTACGTATAACCATGGTGATATGAACACATTTTGAATCGATTTTAGCCCGGGCCATCTGTTGGTAGCTGGTTCGATCCCCACTTTTAGCTTAAGTTTTTGGTGAGAGTCGTAGGGAACTCCAGTAGCGGCCGGGTTACTTAATAAACTGTCACCGAACAGACACAGCACATCAGGCGGTCGACCTGGAGAGCCACTCGTCAATACTTATATAGGTCTAAATAGCGCTTTCAGCACATCGCCATTTACCAAAAGCGATTATTTAAAGTTTAGAAACGTATCTCAGTAATTTAGGCCGTATGTACGCAGTATTTATTCCCATTTCTTCCAAATTTGACATACGCATGATATTTATCGATACAGTTTGTCAAATTTTAAAAAAGATTATAACATGTTTATGCATGCGTTTCAATCTTGCAAATAATTAATTTAAAAATAATGATTATTTGTAGCTCGACTGAGTTTTAGTGTATAACATAATTGGTATCACTTTAATTCTACAATGCGGGGCCAATTCTATTGTTTATAAGGACAAGCAATTTTTAAACAATGCAATAATAGTTTACGTATAATCATAAATGGCCTTGGTATCCTGCTAAAACACACACACTGTGCAATTCAACCGATCGTTTCTGCCACACACCTGCAAAATGTGGACCGAGCTTCCTCCCTCGGTATTTCAAAGTAGGTACAATGGCTACATCACCATCTCTCATCATCATCTTTTCAGCCGTAGGACGTCTACAGCTAGTACATATATGCCTCCCACATTGATTTCTACAAGGACCAGTTGGAAGCGGCCCGCATCCAGCCCTTGCCTGAAATCTTAGTCATGTCGTCCGTCCATTTGGTCGGTGGCCGTCCTATGCTGCGCTTGCCGGTCCGTGTCAATAGCTACATAAACTCTTCAAAAGAAGAGTTAACAGAGTCTTAAAAGGATTGGCAAAGTATCGTAATGCCTCCAGTGTTACAGATATCCGTAGGCGACAGTGATTGCTTACCATCAGGCGGCCCGTCTGCTTGTTCGCCATCGATTCATAAAAAGACAACAGTTGCAACAATTAACAATCTAGTGCAGTAGATCATTGTGTTTAGTAGAATTGACACCCATGTTGAAACTAGCCTACTTGTATGAGAAACCAGCGATCTCTGAAGACCCTCAATTAACTGTGTAATTAGTAGCTAGTCAGAGTCTACGTGTGACTGTCTTCTTTCGTAATAATCCCAATCAGGCCGAGCCAGTGGCTTCGGGCTCGCTGGCTTCACGGTAAGACACCGAGCCCGCCACAGACCACTGCGCCGCAGGCCCCCGATTAGACGCCTCGCTCATCACCCAGCTACTACCCATCTTGGTGGCTCCCCAACCGATAGGACGCGCCTTAGTCCGCGACGTCACACACGCAGACGCTACCTCGTTTACGCGAAAGCCCAAGCCGTGAGGTGCCCTTGCGCTAGTCGCTCCCGCCTTTTTTTTTTTTTTTTTTTTTTTTTTTTTTTTACGTGGGCGAAATGCATTTACGCACTTCCGCCTACCGGGAAGTAGGCGGGGTGTGTCGGGCTCGCTCGAGCATCACCGCTCCCTGGGGGGCCTCATGGCCCCCAACCCTAACTGCACCCACAGCAGCCAGGGTCCACTACCGACTAAAACCCACGGTGTCCATCCTGCCGCTATAACGGAGGGAGCGCGGGGTATTGCATACCGCGCCCCCACCACGGCCGTCCGTTTCCGGACCCCTCCAGGGGGGAGGATGACCCTCCCCCTCGCGACCGTGCCGGGACCAAGAGCACGGCCGCACCACCCCGGGGACCACACAGTGCAAGGAACGCCAGACTTCCCACATCCGACGCTCGTGGTCCCCTGCGATGGGCCAGATGGAGCAGCCCCATCGCCAGCCGCTTCGGCCGCCACCCTCCGACGGCGGCCATATCGGCGCCACAGCAGGAGACGAACTGAATCACTCCCGCCGCAGCGCCTCCTCAGCTGCAGCGCCGTCCCACAGCGCCGCTGCCCCCCTCAGTTGCAGTGCTTTGCAGCACCGCAACCTACCGTCTGATGGACCGCTCCTCGTCGGCTTGGCGAGCAAAGCCTATCGGGAGCAGTCCCGGCCAAAATACTATAAACATACATAAATAAATGGATATAAATAAACTTACATAGATATGAGACACGCGAGTCGCCGGACGATGTCTAGTTACGTCTAATTCAGAGGAATTAGACCAAGAACAGGCAGCACCGCGAGAAGGTAATCGCCAGACTTGCCTTGAGGATCATCACGACCTGCGCTTCCCCCAAGACCGTAGCCTCCCTACTCATCACGGGATGAGTAAAGAAGGCCTGGACTTATCCAAAACAAGTAACGTAAACGCTGCAAGCATAGGCACAGCAACTATTTAATGGATAAACCCCTCACCCAACCCACAATCGGCTGAGTGCCCTCTGCACTCGCCAAAAGTCCGGTGACGCCGTAAATACCCCATGTGGTAAACAGCATTTAGTCATTTCTAACATAGACATAGACAATCAGGCCACGTTATGAGAAGTGTCAGAACAAACCGTTACCGTTTATTACTCATAGTTGCAGAATGACGCCCCGGTTGGTACAAGCGCAGAGCATATCACACCGCGCAGGAGGCGCGTGCGCGCGGAGAGAGAGCGAGAGAGAGAGCGTATGAATGAAACAGAGAAGCAATGAATCGCTCGTTGAGTAACACATTGACTCGGTTGTGGGAACATTCGTCATTTTTGCAGCGGAGTTAATGTCGACAGACACAAATTGGCTTTTGAAAAGTTTGTTCGCATGAGAATGCAGTGTGTCGGTGCTAATCTAGACCTAATTCCTTGACGTATTCATATTATGTTTGCTGTTTTGGATTTATAAAGTTTTTAAAGTTGTTATTGCACATAAGTGTACGCGCATGCAATTCTGTTTACGGCTCGCTTTGTCTTAATGTAATTTTGGTACTTGCGTTAGACATATTTAATTAAATTGGTTATTAAAAACCAACCTGAAAAATGTTAAGTGACCATGATGTAGTGCTGCTATAGGTAAACACGTAACCGTCAAATGTCCTTCTGACCTTGGATAGTTTCACCCACCGCGCGCCTCGACCAAGAAACATGTCTGTCTAGGTAATATACATAGTTAAACGTATACATTGCCGGTAGTCACATACCTTTATTCGACGATGCCCATTCGAGGCCATAGACATAATATTTAAATATACTTTTCCAAGTATTCCTTCTTTGTGAAGGTGGCTTAAAGATTAAGCTCTACTTCCTATAATACCTTCCTGTGCTAAAGGCGCCCCGCTCAGGGCGAGAGCTGCAGGGGGCGCGCGCGCGACGATCAGCTCGAGCGCACCACTGTGGTCCGAACCTCAGCTATGGGCCTTCGTCTGGGCGGCGACAAATACGTATGACGAACTCTTATTTATCTACTAATTAGCTTTAAATATGTCCTTTAAGCCGCCGCAAACACAAGAATCCTATCAACACCATCACCCTAATATGTTAATCGACCCGCACGCGGAGACATTATTGTGATAGCGTTTTATTTACAATCCTTTATACATCCAGCCATCGGACAGTGACGATGTGTTCGAAGGTGACAACACGGTCAATTTTGATGTTTACTCGCACTCGAGCACTGCTGCCTGAGAAAGACTCGGTTTGTGTTAAGCTTTGAGATCTGAGGTGTTAAGCGACAGTTAACTTGAGGGTGGTAGCCAGCCCGGCAGATACTCTTAGAGTTAGTCTACCACCATGAAAAATCCCGCACTGTTCTTGCTCAAGTGCTTTAAAAGGATATAGTGACTAGGCAATATAACCTTTAATTATATAGGTATTTAATGGTTATATTCCCGTGTACAGAACAAACCCACCGCCAATATAATGGATTCGTGAACAAGTCGCGGTCCATTGTACAAATGAATCGACGATGCGAGTTGTTAACGCGACAGATTCGGAACTACCCACCCGCACGTAAGCCCGCGCGGCGCGGGAGTTGCATCACTGTGTTACATTGTGACATTGTGGAGTACACAATCCAACTACTGGAACTGCGGTGCGCCGACACCAATTATTGAGTTAGTATATAATGTGTATATAGGTATATATTATTGTAACGCAACAAGCTTTGCCATTTCCTGTATGAAGAATAAATGTTTGGGCGCTAATGAACGCTAAACGGAATACGCTACCGAAATATTGGTCGATAGCTACTGTTTCTGAGAAATACTTTTAGTCATTACCTACAATATTTCATTTATATATACAAAAGTTTCTTGGGCGCGCCTAAACGGATTAAATAACAAAAAAAAATTACGGCGTACTACTTTTCTATACTAGTATCATTCGTAGACTATAAAAAAATAATTGTTCACTATTAGTATACATTTATATCCGAACTTGTTGGAGAATATAACAAAGTTCCGATACTCACATCTTGTATTACCGCCAATAATGTTCTATCATTATATTATTTTAGACTCGATAACGTACTCAATAAAGCAAATTTGTCTTAATTCGACAACTCGTACGCGTGTCGGTCGAAATATTTAGATAAGGTATAATAATACTAATCGTTCTTTTGTATGCAGTAGTCAAGACTTTGAGATTGAAAAGATCTATTATCTAATCGTGTCCGGCGCTAATTAAAGAATTCGATTGTAGACATGGATAATTTGCCACCGCAAGTGTTATTGCGCCAACCGAGTGAATAATAGCGTAGGTAAGCGGCACGGCACAGGGCCGCGCCCGGACCGGTTCCTCGCCGACGTATCCTTGGGGCGGCGGCGCGGGGCGGCGAGGGGAGGCGCGGGGCGGCGGTGAGGTGATCTAGTTCTCGGTGCGGGTGCAGTAGAATGCGGACACGACCCACTGCCTGTCTTTGACCTGATCGATGAGGAAGTAGACAAGGTAAGCTTTTAATTTCATTTCGAAAAGAAGTTAACTTTTGCAGTTTTCGAATAATCTCAATCTTAGCTCGAGGGATATGAAAAAATACACAGAAATGACTGCTTAAAGATATAATGTAATTCTATATTTACAAGTTCAGCTTCAGTCGACAGACACACCTCCTCCCCCCGACCCTTCCTCCCCTAGTAACAAAACAACTTATTTACATCTGTCCATTAACTCACAATATCACAGCGAACAACAATTATGAAAAAAATGTTCGGAAGCGCGAGTACTCAGGCCGCGGCCGCCCCCTCGATGACTCGCCGATTACTGGTCGATGCGTGATTGTAACGTGTCGCGGCCTTCACGAACGCCGAAGCTCTATAATAAATTAGATTTATACTTTGTGGAACGAGTAAGTGTAACCGTCGGGCGCTCTGTTCAGGCTGAACTTGCCCGGGGGAAAGAAGCGGGTCGGGGGGGGCGTCGTCGGCTCATAGTATTGCTGGGGTGCGCTGTACTGCTGCCGGTCTTCTGATTGTATCGGTGCCGTGTACCGCTGAGACTGTAGCCCGCTGTACTCGGCTTGCTGTGTGCCCGGGTAGATGTTGTTAGTCTGGTACGACTGCTGCGGTTGCTGATACGACTGCTGCGGTTGTTGATACGACTGCTGCGGTTGATATTGAGTCTGCGACTGGTATTGGGGCTGAGACTTGTATTGCTGCTGGGGCGCTACATCCGTCTCGTACAACTCAGGATAATATTGACCGTCGTTGGGATCCTCATTGGGCTTACCGCCGTAGCTGCGCGGAGCCGCCGGAGCGGTGTACTGCTGGGGAGCACTGTACTGCTGGGGTGCTTTGTAATCCGGAGAGTTGTATCTCGGGTCGGGCGTGTACCCCGGGGTGGGCGCGACGGGCTGCGGCGCCGTGGGGATGTGGTCTCCGACCGCTTGGAACCCGTTCTTTCCCGCGATGTAGTTCACGGTCTTCCTCTGACCGCTCGGGTCGATGTAGGAGTAGCTGCCTTTCCTGTTGCCTTCCGCGTCCGTCTCTTCCTTGAACGCGATTCCGTCTTCTTGCTGGTACGCGGCGCCGAAAGCCCCGTTTCCGCTGAGATACCGCGCTTCCTGCACGATCGCGGCGGTCCGGGAGTCCCCGGCGTACTTGGGGACGCGCCGTCCTCCCTCCTGCTGCTGGCCCGTCCCGGCCGCGATCACCAACGTCAATACAAAGAGCCTGAACATTTCGAAAGATCGAAATGCGCACTGCTCGCGTGAAAGTATCCGAGTGTGTCGCTGCGGGCGGTCAACTTGTTATATACGGCTTGCGGAGGCCTTGGTGCATTGGAAGGGCCCGCGGGTGCGACCGCGAAAACCTTGTTTATACAACCTGTGCCCATCGGACGCAGCTCTCGATCAGGGAAGTGTCGGTGGTCGAGGCGCGGGTGTCGTCGGCCGAGGGGCGGGCGACCCTCGCGCGCAAATGTCAACTGAATGCCAATAAATGTTAAACGAGGCTCAACGAATATTCTAACGGAGCGGTGCCCATGTGCATTTTTAGGCAAACTAACATGTTTCTGGGTTAATGAACTTCGTCCTGAAAGCTTCGATATTGTATATTCTAAAATAACCACTACCTGGAATTCGAATTTTTATTTTCCGTGAATATACAAATTCACTGGAGTGAAGAATAAATGTTGTATAAGTTTTATATTTCAATGTATGATTTACTTTATATGCAAACGTGGTACAGCACGTGATGGCATTAACCAATGAATTAAATGATTGTTTATATATAGTATTACATATATTTATATACGTATTTAGTCTGTCCGAGTAGTTTCAGCGCTAAAATCTGATGAAGTAATTAAATTTCAAATTAAATTGTATAACATTTTTCTCTTCATCTTTAAATAATTTACATGTACGTTTGTATATATTGTGACACGATATTTTATATATAAAATTATTTTTTATATTTTCATACATAACATAAATATGTCAATCGATACTCATGTGAATCACCGGATCAGTTGTATCCATGTTTGTGAGTTAACTGACACTGTTGCAAATAGACAAAATATAAATGGAAAAGGTCATAGATCATGAACAGTGATAACCGTTGAAGGCGGAATGACTATAATCTTAATTAGATATTAGCCGTGAAGAGTTCTCACAGTTTGGAACAAGGCGCGGGCGACCTCTTAGTTCACTTGTCCAGTAATAAACACTTTCATTGTCTCAGATGTGCACATTTGGTTCCACGAATGAGTATTCGCATAATTACTTCTAGTAGCTAATTTACGTAATATATTTTAATTCTGATGAAATAAGTTAAAATATCGCGCGTTGTCTACCTACGATAATAACTTTATGTAACTAGAGCGTACATTTAATTATTAACTGATTCTGCCTTGTTCACTTTAAACATTGCTTTAAGAAATAATGAAGTGTCAGCAGGTCGGGCAGGTCGCTGTCGGTAGCCGCGAGCAGTGCACATGCGACATGGTCACGCGCCGGTCTCATCATCATTGTTTAAGTTGTTTGGAGTCAAAACTTCGCATTAATGTCGATAGATCCAAGAACTCAAATTAACCGGCCTCCTACCATCATCATCACCAAAGTGACAGTGACAATGACACTCTCAGTGACAATGACTCAAGTGACAGTGCGCACCGGGACAATTTGACTGATGCAGCTCAGCCGTCTCAACGCCAGTTACGTGCTGAGGCTCGCGCTCGCCGCCTGGCACGATCATAACTCCCAGATTTAGAACTGCAAATAAGTTCGAAACCGGTCGGAGAGTAATTTTCCAGTGTTTACCACGTGAGTCCTAGTCGGTTTGTTACATTACAATTACTCAAATTAAAGCTATATTTTTTATGCTTAGTAGATTATCGATTTACATTTATCTCAGTTGATGGTCTGTGACGATGCGGTCGAAGATGCTATCACGCTAGACCTAGAATGTTAACTGGCTCTGAAAGAGTGGTGAGTTATATACATATATCTATCCTAACCAATAGCATCGTTCTACTTGGCGTCAGCAATGAAATATCGTGCCTGCCTCGCGAGCGGTCAGTTCCCTGCAATAGAACTCAATTTGAATTAACACTAAACGTCGTTGTTGTCGGCGCACCAGCACAAACAACAATTACTTGCCAAATATTAAAATGACCTAAATACATTTGTATCGCGCCCCGCCCCCGCCCCGCCCCGCCGCGGCACTGCGCGTTACACAAACATCTCCGATAAGAGATCGCGTGATTAGAACATAAACGCACTTTACGAAAACGGTATAACTATGCAATTAACTATAAAACATTATAATACTGCATTTGATAATGAAGCATTCCGTTCGGCGCGTGGCGTGTCGGGTACCTAGGTGCTTAGGTATATAGAACCTTGATCTGAATTGTTGGTCTAGTACTATGACGTATGATGTAACTTCGCACTGATATCTTGTCTACTTGATCACACTGTGTGAAACATACACATATAGTATCCGGTTGTAGGTTATGAAAGTATCATTATGTTGTCAAAACACTGCGCACGCGACGGTGATAGAGAAATGTTTCTCTCCTCGTCCGCGGGACATTTGCAGTATTTTCTTTAAAAAATTAGATCATCATCCATTCAAATTAAAATTTACTAAAAACTTATAAGCACTCAATAACGACCGGTCGAGTCTTGATCGAGCTTAAATAGAACCACATGAAAAGCACCGGGTTTTAAATAGAAGAAAGAATAACCAAAATCAGTTCTCCTAAAAAAGGAAATAACTAAAAATACAGGCGATTGAGAACCTCCTCCATTTTTGGCTCAAAATAACATTAAATCCAGATCATAAAATTTTCTCACTTACAAATTGTACTTATTAGTGCAATGATCAACTTATTGTCGAAGATTATATTGATAGCTGAACACGAGTTACATTCTTTCATAATTATTTCAATACCGAACTATGGTAGGTGGTAGGAATATTCAGCTAAGGCTATAGTTTTTTTTAATATTCTACATAAATATTGTGTTCTATACCTACTAGTTTTTCATATACACATTATAATCTATCGATTGATATTAAATAGATAGTAATACGCCCAAGCCAGAGTATGAATCATGTATTAGTAATAAAGGGAAGCCCGGCTGAGGAGGTTGTCTCTACTCGTGGGCGCTGCGAACAGCTGACGACGACCCCCGAGATACCTAGTCGTTCGGAAGGCACATCGTCACTCGACGGTTTTGTAAAATACAAATGAAACGCCTCGTATTAGTTTACACATATAATAATAATATTATATTGGTATAAAGGCACCTATATTTATGTGAAGCGAGTCATGTCCAGAGTATCAAAATCGTTTTTTTTTTAATATATATTCCTAATTTATATTCCTTATTTAATATTGTGTGTACCTACTAGGCGACTAGATGACTCTTTTCCTGCTTTGTGACATAATGTCTCATCGGCCTCATGTGCTCATGTGCGGTCTATCTATTATGTAGCTGTTTAAGAATGATTCCTAAGCTGTGAAACTGTATGTAAATGAATAAATAAATGACATGTGACTCGTTCGGTTCGCCGTCAATGTCAGAACTCAGCCTCGAAGATATATGACAGGTGTCGAGGCTCTGCGACAAGTCAAAATCATCAAACCGTAGCCAGCTTAAATAGATGTGTGGATGTCATTGCAGCTGTTGTCAGCCAAGTACCCTTTTCGGCGCCAACTTTGCCTTACTTCGGCTGTAAAAAATAAAAGATAAAAATCCCGCGCAACTGTAATCGTGAAGCATTTAGCGTATGCAGAATCGACAGGCGCCTTACTCCAACAAATAGACCCGCAGCCTGCAGTTTCCAGTCCCCACTCGTGCTAATCACCCCCGAGCCTGTTTGGGTAGCCGTGCGAGAGAAACGCACGTACTCATTACAAAGGGCACATCCAGCGCGCTCCGGATCCTTTTGTGCGTCCCAAGAGTCAGCCAAATTGGACAATCTTTTGTGCGGGACCGACGGAGACTCTCGCAGATAGTGGGTACTGTCGCAACAAGCCGCGCGTCACTCGGCGGTCGCGTGTCGATCACGAGAAATGGTTTAACCGATTGAATGAAGTAACTCGCACGTCCCAAACAAAAGGGTATTAAGTCCGAAAATACGATATTTTTTTTATATGCGTTTTGAATACTACATTTTTTTCTCTTTAAACTGGTAAGACAATTATATTTATAGTTCAAATAGTTTATGAGATATTACAACACATATCTTTATTGATCGTCAACTCACGCCATTCCCAAACCGATCAAGATGGTCGCATCTTTGTTGATTCTGTTATCGCCAGTTGCCGCACAGTGCTCGTACGCGTTCGGCACGTTTCTTTTGAGTTACGACAAGTTCGTTGTCAATTTTGGAGCAAATGCTTAAAATGTGAGTATTCTATACAGTATTAAGTTGACTTATTACCCTATTGCCTTGTTAACTTTGATACCAAATTGTTGTATCATTTAAAATAATACCATATTGACTGTTTCATGTTCATCAATTTGTGATTTTCATTAAAGTTATTTCAAAATGATACCTTATAGCTCTCGATTTGTTTGAAATAATACTCTATTGCTTGTAATTGTTGCTAAGTGACTGGAGTTACAAATAAAATACTACCTTTTTGTCAGGTATTTATTGTTACTTTTCTTTTAAATTGTAGTTTAACTCTTTTTTTTTTTTTTTTTTTTTTTAATGATTATAAGCTTGCGTTTGACCACTGTCTCACCTGATGTTAAGCGACGACGCGGTCTAAGGTGGAGCACGCAAACTTAGAAGGAACCTATTCACTCGCGACTTGAAGACTCCGGGGTTGTACATATCGGGAAACACAGACTCAGGCAGTGAGTTCCACTCTCTGGCAGTACGCATTATAAAAGTGGAAGCAAAACGCTTCGTGCGTAACGGTGGTATATCTACCATGTAGCGGTGGCGCATAGTCGTACGTCTGGTTGACCGATGATAGAATGGAGAAGGTGGAAAAAGTTACTCAAAACTATGAAGCGAAGTAAGATGGCTGAAATAATAATGAGGGCAGTCTACGATCGCGAAAGTACGCCCGAGAGCATTTCGAACGATAAAAATGAAGACCCGTTTGCTGATGGTGATGATATTAGCAACCCGACGTATGTACCCGACAACAATACACAGCACCATCTTCAATTGTGTACCTACATCATCAGAGTCATCGGGTAGCCATCAAACGTGCGAGTACGTCTCTTGTTCTTCAGATGTGTTATCAGCTTGCAGTAAATGCAATCGTTTTTTATGTTGGGACCATTTTGACAATATTCAGACGTATAACGAATGCCAATTTCACGATAGCACTGCTTATAGTAGTAATACTACTCACGATAACGGAGAAACAAGTCAAAATGATTTGATAAATGAGACTCTTACAGAAACAAACAATGACAACGTGCTATCTGATGTGACCAATAATACCAGTCAATAGCACTGTGAGTATAAAAGTTGCAACGTAGACTTTTTAGCACATGCTTTCGAAGGCAAGGATTTATCTGCATCCTTTATTTTGAAAAATGTTGTTCAGGTAATTACTGTACGCTGCATAAGTCATTTTCTACGGGTCATGAAAATATGAATACCATGATCGTTACTAAATCTATAAAGCAGATTGGCAAGCGGAAGCGCAATTTAGGATTCGAGTATTTAAATTGTAAAAAGAAGCTAGTGGACCCACGATCTCTAAAAAAATCCTGTGATGAAACTACGTGTAGATATAGATGAAGCTAAACGAAAGCAGATTTTTGATAATTACTGGGCGTTGGGCGATATAAACAGGCAAAGAGCATCAAAAATAGTATACAAGAAATAAAACCAAAGCAGAGTTCTAATCGTTGCATAAATTGTGAAAACGCAAAACAGTTACGTTCATTCAACAACGCTTTTTATTTTAATATTCAAGATCAATGAATCCTTGTTTGTGAAAAGTTTTTCAAGATTACATTAGTCATAAATGACAAAGTAATATTAACTGTTAGACAAAAACCTAATGAGGATGGGTTTGTAGCTGAGGACTTGAGAGGAAAACAATCAAACATGCAATATTGACGGAAGAAACTACTGAAATTCGTAAGTTTATTGACTCAATACCTCGAATAGAGAGCCATTATATCAGAGCCCAGAGCACTCATCAATATATAGAAGGAAGTAAGAGCTTATCACAAATCTATGAAGATTATTAAAATAAATGGGAATCGAACTCTAAAAAATTTGTTAGTAAGACTATATTCTCAAATATATTTAACAAAGAATTCAATATTTCCTTTTTTCAGTCAAAAACAGATCTATGCGAGGCAAGCCGTTCTTACAGCTCCACGAGGAGAAGTTTTCGTTTTTTATTACATTTCCAAATTAGCTACGTAGAATAAATTATATAATAATTAATTGATAGTTACAATAGACAATAACAATTGATAGTTTCTGAACTGGTAACGGGATTATCTGCTTGTTTTGTGTAGCATGAAGGTCAATGATTTGATCAATTTTTTTTTTAAAATTCATTAAAAACTAGTTGGAAAACGTAAATTGAGAAAATTTGATTCTGAAAATTATCGCGAGTTTCTTCTATAATTGTAATGTTACAAACCGACTAGGACTCACGTGGTAAACACTGGAAAATTACTCTCCGACCAGTTTCGTTCGAAACTGGTATTTGCAGATCTTCATCTGGGAGTATAGGTTAGGGTTAGGTTAGAGTATAGGTTTTTATAACCTATTTCAGGCACCAGTCCCTCACAAAGTTAGTTTTTATATTTGTATCCACTAAAGTGTATTATTTAGCTTAAGAAACCTTTTGTGAGGTGAAAAATAAACAATTATTTGATTTGATTTATATATATGTTGTAAATAAATATAAACTAAAATTATTACACGTAAGTTAAGGGTAAGTTAAGTATTGAAACTTTACATTTTGAATTTTTTAATAAGGTAATCATTATTAATTACTACTCGATGTTAACAAATTATAATCAATTTCGGTAAGGCAAGACAGTCGTAAGTATAATATCTAAGCATTTTGAACTGCTTATACAGTATCATCTTCACCCAGTCGTATAAAAGTATTAATAAAACTAAAACTACACCGGATACACTCATTAAACTCACTCAATATAAAGCAGGAGAATGTTACTTTCAATCTAGGTATAAATTAAGACATATAAACCCTTAGTTGTGCAGCTATGAATTTTCAAAGTTTAAAATGCGATTATCTCAAAACACTGTTTTTGAAGATAATACCCTCTTGTTTGTGACGTGCGAACTGTTTATTGATACTTTTTGCTCAGAAACGTATGAGCGAATGAATTGCAAACACATATGAGGCAATTTCAAATTTATAGGATTAGAGTGTTTTAACCGCGCTAAATTATACTATTCACGGCATTTTTTTTTACTTGCCAACATAAACTTATATTGACTTGAGCTAACTTTTGGTTTTACAGATTTTGTTAAAACATATGTATCGTCTGGAGTGAGCAGCATTTGTGCATTTAGTTATGTCAGCGATTCAAATTGATCATTATAATCACTGGTTGCCTAAACTCTGAAACGACAAATTCGTGCTTGGAACCACAACTGAACGTAAATCATCTAAGAGGCAAAATAACGAGAACAGTTAAAAATAACCTAATAAATGTGTAAAAGTAACCGTCGCCGGCTGCCGCGCTTACCGAATCGGTGTCGACCTTGATCGCGGCCGACCGGCGACCTTCGCGACCAGCGACGCGGCGACGACGCGGCATTCATCCAAGTATTCATATCACTTAGACTAGTTACAGTAATAACTTCCTACATATAATATAAATACACATTCCTTATACACATGGATACCTGGATACCTATCTCATATCTACTCTATTCCATTTGATAGATAGAATAGCAAACGTAAACAAATACGGATGTAGGAAGTAGACTTGAATGATATTGATGTTCCAAATGAGATTATGTTGATATTTCACTTGTTGGTAAATAAAGCTATTTCTTGTATCATTTATTTAGTGCTATAAGAAACATTATAATTCGAATGTTGTGTTTGTTTATCCTTATTGACTATTGTCGATGAAATTGTTCTGCTGTTCCACCAGCTGTCTGCAGCGAGAGACCAGCGCGAGCCTCACAGCACACGGCATGATGAGCTGGGACCGGTTTGTGATCGACAAAATGTCATTTACAGTATGTAATCTGAACGTTACATATACTCGTATATATGTTTAGTTTAGCAATATTTGACTCAGTGATGACCTTTATAATCGCTAATAAATATTTTTCTGCTTTTCTTCATTGAAATCGTACACGTATACCAAATCTTAACAGATTAATCTTAAAATTCGGCTTCTGTTTACATTTAAACCCACGTCTACAGAATACCGTCCTGTCGCTTTGCCATCTAAGCTAGGAGTAGCATTCCACTATTCGTCCGAAATCATTCTTTCATGTTCAGTTAACATCTGAGGGGATGTTTTTTTAACGCAAGCATGATGTACTGACATTATAATGACTCCAAATATTACTTCGATCTATTCAAATATGATGCTTTTCGATTATATTTAAACCCCTTTGCAGTTATTTGTGTTTATGTAATACTTAGCCAAGTAGGTGGCCACGTAGCCAAGCGAATAATGACAAGCACTGTATTATGAATGGTACACTGTATGATAAACGTTATATAGTTTATTTATACTTTTAACAAATGGATCTTGCAAATATAAGTCATATTAAACATTTTGTTACAAAATGTTATATTATAATATTTCATGTTAATGGCATAGCATTATTACTATTAGGTTCTCACATATTATGAAGTTGGCGTTCTGTACGGAAACAGCGAAACGATTCTTTGAGTGAAATTATTTTAATCAAAGTATGTACCGTTATCTGTGCACGTTCTCCAATATATCGGTAGTTCATTGACGCCTCTGCTGATAGAATTGTGGGAACAAGAATAGATAAAATCTTTGAAGGTGGTTTTGACAGCCTCATTGAAATTGACTTTGTTTTGCAAGGAATTGTCCCATATCCTCAAAAAGTGATAGCCTGTTGGAGCAAGCGCGCGACACGTAGGGGGTGTCGGAGACATTGATATCGCAGCTCCTCTAATTATGCCACCGTCCGTGGTGCCTGTGTGCACTAAAGCGATTGACGTCAACCGCGTACTACTACACTACCCTCCCGCAACCATGTATGTGGTGCGGCCAGCGATGTACAATAGCATCAAATCTGTTCAGAAATATAAGTGTGCGCTTGTTATACTGATGCTTGTATAAGCACTATCGGCGAGCACTCGCATCACAAAAGAAGTCACCCGAAAGCTGGTCTTTGTTTTGTTTGTCCAAGAAAGAGCGAATGGAGATTAATTTATTACGTCTCGAAGGAAACACGGAGAGCGGTGGAAAGCTCTCTATTAAGAGGAGCGGCGGCAGAACGATTAATTATGATTTCTTTTACCGCCACCGGACGTCGCGTCAGCGGAGGCGGAGGCGGCGGCGGCGGCGGCGGCGGCGGCGGAGGCGGCGGCGGAGGCGGAGGCCGCGCTTCGTCTTTATTGCGTGTGTTGAAGGGAACTTGTGAGTTTGTTGTAAGTTATGTTGCTAGAGCTGTTCCTCACGTGGCACTTTTATAGTTTCTAAGTTTGTTATATGTTCGTAGTGGCTTATTTGAGTATAAGCCACTTTGTAAAGAGAAAATGCATTTACTTTTAATTTATGGAGATATAGGGCCCGTGAGGATATAAGCTCATAGATTTTACTAAACTTATCAGAGCGCTCGATTGATGCGACGAGTGATATGAATGCTGGCACAATATATTTGGCTCAACGAATCAGCTATCGAACGGGGCACTGGTGCGGACATTGCATCGCTGCCGACTGTCAGCGGGTTAGAGCATTTGAACTGGCTTGCAACAGCAAGTATGGATTGCTCAGATACAATTATATTATTGTAATTAGAATTAGTATTTTGTTTTAATAAATGCCATTAAAAAGGTATATTTTGTCTGTACAGGTGCCTAAAACTTCTGTCAAATTAGTTTAATATCTGTCCATCATAATTATGATATAAATATATTTTTCCAAAATAACATAACATACAACTAAAAGAATATTATTATACTTATTTGATTAACCACTTCCAGTGGGTAAAGTTCCCAAAATGCTGGCAGCATTGATACGTTGAATAGCAATGCTTTCTTTGAGAAAGGTAAAAGCTAGCATTTCGGTCACGTGTTGCTTCAATAATTACATTTTGACATAATTATTATTATTTTCTTAAATATTTGCTTCAGATATTACAAATAAAGTCAGAAATGTATTTGTTACAAGCCTTTTCAATGTGTTAGTGGAATGGAATGAATCACATGTCGTATCTGAGAGATTCTCACCGGCGCGTTAATTAGATAACAACCAGTCTCTATGAGAATACTTATTGAAACCCTCATATTTCTTTCGTCCGTGAAACGTCATCGTCATTTCTTATAATAATTCCTTTCTCCGAGTCCGGCCCACGAAGACTAATGCCGCCTAATTGCCTATCTATTCAGTGTGGTCGTCGCTTGAAGAGCTCAATTAATATCTATTAGGAATTTTTCGCTCGATTTCACCATAATTAAATTCATCGAGGAATTTCTTCTTTAAACACTGTTCCACGAAAATAAAGTGAGTGCAATCTAACTTCTTGTGAGCTCCCATTCTGTGAAAGGTCACTTTTCAGACGTATTTTTTGTATTAAGGCTTTACTTTCTAAATGGTCTATTATGAGTCTTTCCAGCTTATTTTGTTGAAATACCACGTGTCTAATAAACCAGCTACTGCTGATCTTAAGTTCCATTTTATTGTTCATCAATGCTTAATTGGCAACCATTTCTATAATTAGTTAAAACCTATTGTTGATAATGTTGGCTACTTATCTGATATCAGAAACATTGGACATTGATTTAGCGCCAAACATTATCAACATTAAATTGTAAGCCGATAAGTAAGATTGCTTACAAGATTAACTTTTATAATACTATCGGCAACACATCCGCCGCCGTCACCGCCGTCGCTCTGGTATGACCTATATCAGCACGCACACATGCAGCACGAGAGCACATATCCTTATATACTTTCCCTTTTCAATCTGCAGAACACATAAAGATAAAACCTGGATGGCGGTGTGACGACACCGTGCGCGGGGCGCGGGGCGCTGCGAAGATACACGGAGCCATCTTGGAGGGCCATTTATTTAATTAACTATCTCGTTAGGTCTCGCTTAAACTTATTGCTCGCGTACTTTTACTGTTTTGTTTGGAAGAACTGAAGATCAAATAAAACTAAATACATTCCAATCACCTGAAAGATATAACGGCGAGAGTGCGGCCCGTGAGGAGCCCGTGAGGAGTAAAATATATGGTAATGATATAATAATATAACTTGCATATAAAGTGACTCATAAGGTGTTTTTTAATATTTCAAGTTTATTTTTAATACATTTCATTTATTAATACGACAAGAGTACATATGTTTTGCATTAAAGATGGCAGTGATCATTAATTACACCTTATTGTTAGTTTATAATAATGGTAGAAGTATTATAATGCAACTTAAATGTACTAAACAAAACCACAATGCAACTATCGTTTAAATATTGTTTTATAAAAATGATTGCTTTATGTTATTCATAAAGTGTCCCGTATTTATAGTCCTGGAACTTATGTTTAAAAGAGCTAACTAAAGAGTAGAACTAATATTAAGAAGAGAACTAAACATCAGTAAATAAAGCTCTCCACATAACATATCTCAATGAACGATGCCTATGTCCAGCGGTGGACATCCGATGGCTGAGACAATGACGATGTATTATTACGCTTACCTACATTGGTAGGTAAGCGTTACAAATATGTACCCCATTACAAATATGTGTGTAAATAAAACAATTGTAATTCGGAATATAATAGAAATCATTTTTATTCCTAAATAGTTTCTATAAAGTAAATTGCAATTAATAATCGAAAGGCGCTATCGTTTTAAACTCAACGACGTATCGGCAGAATGGCGCCGAGCCGAGCCCATAGATGATAACCTTCGTCAGGAGCCCCGATATTTTAGAACGAAATGAACGGTGGCACATTCTAGAATGTATCACTTGATAAAACGGACATTTTTATGACCCGCTTCTATACCTCCAGGTAAAGGTAATTTGAGATAACGGCTATAAATGTCCAGGGTAACAAAAGCTTGCAAAATGGGCCTGTACATAGATACCTATCGTCGTGTCGCTACATTTTCTGCCCGAGACCAAAAGAGAGCAATCGTTGAGACTTGTTTGGGATTCATCATCATCATCATCATTGTCTCAGCTACAGGATGTAGAGACAATCACCTTCTCCGTTTATTTCCATAAGGACCGGTTGGGAGCGGCCCGCATCCAGCCTTATGACACGATCTTAGTCGGGTCGTCTGTCGAGGTTCACCTTTCAAGTCCGTGTTCTAAATTTGAGAACCTTTCGACCCCAACGTCCATCAGTTCTTCGAACTTTGTGCCCTGCCCACTGCCACTTTTTCTAGCTAATCCTCTGGGCTATGTTTCTGTTGGCTTACAGAAAATCTGAGCAAATAGCAATAAGGCCCATAGTTAGATACCTTTTGAATTGTGTTTATGTTATGTTAGCTTGAAACGTAAGTAAATCTTAAATCATAAAGTTTTACCTCACAGCTCACTGTGCTAGAGTTGTTATATTGTACTCTGATATATATAATATATAACATTTATAGTTGGTATAAATACAAACACTATACTTACTTACTACTTTATATGTAAGTACCTATTTGTTTCTTCAACATGTCACAATATTTTTTTTGTAGAATGTTATTATTCTTTTAAGAGAAGTAAAACTCCCGTTCTTCAACTCGTGAACGGGTGCGGACACTGGTCTGCTCCCAATTCTCATGCGTGCTTCGGACGTTGCTCATCCATAGAATATTTATCAGATAATTCTTATTAATGTTCACTTTTTCAAAGCAACAATCGTAACAAATTCCTAAAAAATGGCCCGGACCGGAGAGTCTGTGGAGAACTGATGTTTTAATAAAAAAAAGCCGTTCTTTATATTGCCTGATAGACATCACTGTAGTGATAAGGCCACCCATTATCACGCTCTTTCTGATATTAGGTATATTTATAAATGATTATTATATTTATTTAACGATGAAACAATTCGTGTTGTCTACTTGTCAGCGTCAGCGTCAGGGTCAGGCTAACAGCGCTCTTCTTACTTAATTATTATGAAAATTACAATATAATGTGTAAATGAAATTTGTTTACACATTTTCCATTCAATTAGGTGTAATGATTATAATGAGAGAGTAATAAATATATATTAAAGTGAACAGTGGGCGTTATTATCCACGGCACGCTGAACTGTGAAATAATGAAACGGGGGGTCAAGGAGATTCACACAATACGTTTCCATCAATATTGCGACGAATAAACAATATAAGCCGAATTGTCGACAATGGTAACACTTATTACAATTGAAACACTAAAAATATGCTAGTCTAGGCTGTGGCTAGTTAATTGCACCTTTTGGGGACAAGACATTGGGCCCTTGGGGACCGGGAGCACATGGGGTTTTTTGAACTTATCAGAGCGTTCAATCGATGCGTCGCGTGACCAAAATGCTGGCACATAATATCTGGCTTAACGAATTTGAGCTTTGAGCTATCTATAGACTGACAACAGCGAGGGAATTGCTCAAAAGTTACTGTAGTAGCTGTAGTATTGCAATTAGTTATGGCTTATGTTTTAGTGATCACCAAATATAGTAAAATATAGCACCAAAAATAGTCATTGAGCACCAAAGTAAGAACATCAATTTATTGTATTAAATCAACGGCCACCAAAAATGTCACATCTTGCATTTTACACAAGTGTTATGGGCAGAGCTCGCGCGTTGTGCGGTCAAAAGAAACCCCTCGACGTCGTACCTACACTACATGACTCCGCCTTAGACTTACTACATTTAGTGATCAGTTACTACATTTGGTGCTCAGTTACCAAATTTGGTGCTCAGTTACTAAATTTGGTGCTCAGTTACTAAATTTGGTGCTCGGTTACCACATTTGGTGCTCAGTTACTAAATTTGGCGTTGATTTTTTGGTGCTCATTATATTTATCTGGTGATCAATATATTTGTTCCCATTAGTTATTAGTATTTTATTTTAATAAACGCATCGGCCCTACTGTTACTTAAGTGCCTACATTATATTGGCGCTTAAGCAAACATGAACGTTCATAGAATACACTGTAGTACATACACGGCTAGACATAGGCTTCCCTCATTGATGTCCACACGGACCGGCACGGAACTGCTCGCATCCAGCCTGATCCGATCTTCCACCGCTGGTGACTCACATACTGAACGAATTTCTTTGTTTTCAGGCGTTGTGGTGCAGTGGATGAAAAGAGGTCGCGGTTTCGCCGAATGCAGCTCAACCGAATTAGATTTGACAATGAACATAACATCACCATAAGAACACATTAAATAGGTATCAATCAATTCTTCGACTCGTAATATATGAAAGGATTCGCGGAATCAACGACGTTGTCCAGATAATAGTCGATGTCCCTCGTTCCTAAACACTCCATGCTCCCAAACATTTTTCATTTACTTGCGCTAACGCCATTACATAGAGCAAATAAATGGTCACAGCGTACGTACAGTTAATTATTGGGGCGTCACTCCAATTACTGGAGCAGATGGCAGCTCGGTGCTCGAGGATCACTCTCGGTGCGCGAGATGCCGTTAGGGATGCAGCGGTCTTCATTTCATCGATTTTAATCATGTTCAATGCAATCGAGTTGAATCGAAATATAATTTGACATTATATTTTATCGAAACGTGGTCGCGTTCTCATCTCAAATTGAGGGGTTTGTAAACGAAGACTGTCGTTTCATCCTATTATTTCATCCTTAGTAATTATTTCCAATCAATATTGCCTCTTTGTTCTATATCATAACTAACATATCTTATAACTATTCGAGTAAGTGTGGCTGTGATAGAGGAAGCGACGGCAAAACAAAAGCCGAACGTTATAAATAGAGGAAATATAATAGCCTTATGTATCGATATAAGTTGATATCGATACATCGTCTTTGGAAAAACAACCATACCATTTTAATTTGATTCATCAAATCGCATTCAGTAACGTGGCGCGCGTTGCACGGTGGCCATGAGGTGCCGGCCTAGCACTGTACCCAGCCTTCTCATCCCGTGGGCGTCGTAAAGAGTCAAAAATCACTTACCAGAAGTTAGCAGCAGCTCTTTTTATGACCTTACTACGAAAGAAGGAGCGTTATGTTTTTGGAGTGTATGTATGTATGTATGTATATTTCTTTGGCACGCCCTAGAGCCTATACGGCTTAACGTATTTTTATGTGAATAGAATTATGTGAATAGGATCAATAGATTCGCCTTAGTCGTGAGAGTGACACTGGGTACATCAAAATTAAACAAAACACAATCATAAGGATTTTTGGCGCCAAAATGTATCCTCAGAAAAATTAAATAAATATTGTCAAAATACATCGAGTGTAGTATAAAAATAAGTGATTTTTAACGGTGATTAGGATGATGTATATAACTTATATGTTTTATTGGAGTTTTGAATAGGAAATGCTAATAAATATCCGCTCGTTTGATCCGGAATGGAATATGGGTCAATATTAAACAATAATAATATGCCTCTGGATCTAAGGCTACCGTAAAGTAACGTTCGAAGAACAGCTCGACGATTTCTTTTTCTTGTTCTTCCGAGATTATCAAGTAATTTGATAGATGGACTACGACCACGTCTTCATTGTATGTTTCTTAAACATCAGCGTCGTGCTCATCTTCAGCAAAATATTTTTTTGAATGAACTACATCGTACCAGATTGCATATTGGCCTAGACTTAGATGTTCAAGAGAAAGAAGCCTATGGACCTATGTTATTTATTATATCGTCACCGGAAGATTCGGGATTGGGAGTGCCTGGTGATATCTTTGTTTTGGCTTTCTTTTTCAACAATCTAGGTTTTATATAGCGACGTACGATTTAACGGTTTTAGCTTTCTTAACAGATGGTGCTGTTTCTAAACTAGAATGTGCGTGTGATTTTTCACCAACAGCAGAGCTTTTTTCATGTATACCTGTCAAACAGGTTTTTGTACGGTTCAGAATCAATCTTTAACATGCGATATCTTTGTTCTGGCATACGTGTGTTTACGAATACGCATTTACGAGAGCTATCACGTAGTTTTAGATGGCACAAACGGAAAGCACATTCATTTGCTGAAATTTGTCTGTGCGTAAGAATAGCATTTTGTATAGCGAAAACCAATCGACCCGAATGGCTTCCAATACGAGCCCTTACGTTTTGTATAGCCTGACGAATTGACCTTGAAACTTCTGCAGGTTCAGCGTTATAAAACAAAACATGACTATAATAATAATATTAAGAAATAATTATTTTCAATTGCAACTGTTCAACGGTGAAGCGAAAGACATGTCTATTTACGTGAGGCGAACTAATAGCATACAATAATAACTTAGAGAATTAAACACGATGCTGACATTTCGTGCGACAAACGCTTGCGCGATGTAGGATTTGAGCGCTTAATTACTAACGCCATCTGTTGGCTGTTCAAGTAAACATGATGACAATACAAATGTCAGTCGAAGTTATTATATTGTAATAGAATTCTTAATACTATCATAAGCTATATTAACGCAAGGCTACTAGTATTATATCCCTAATTCCTTATAGAATAATAATGTACTGAATAATAAATTATATAGTTTTGCCTATACATGTATAACATTGTCCATTATTTCTTCTATATCATACTCGATGGAATATAAGAAAGAAATGTTTTACTCTATATTTATTAGCATTTCCTATTCCAAACTCCAATAAAACATAATATAAGTTATATATTCGTAATCACCGTTAAAAATCATTTATTTTTATACTACACTTGATGTATTTTGAAAATATTTAATTTTTCTGAGGGTACATTTTGGCGCCAAAATTCCTTAATGTTGTGTTTTGTTTAATTTTGATGTACCCAGTACCCACTCTCACGACTAAGGCGAATCTATCGATACTATTCACATAAAAATACGAGCAGCCGTATAGGCTCTAGGGCGTGCTAAAGAAATATACATACATACAGACATACACTCCAAAAACATTACCCTCCTTCTTCCGCAGTCGGGTAATGATTAATATAAAGAAAACGTGTTTTATATGTTTGTTTTTATAAAAATATATATATACTATATTACTGTAAAGAGATGCCCGTCTTATCAATTTAATATTACTTTGATAATACTTGACCCATTAATGAATAACTCGTTCAAATCGAGTTTCCATCGAGTATGGTATATAATGGAACATCTCTAGTCAACGTCTAATATTGATTTACCGCCCTCGATACAGAAATGGAATAAATTCGAATATTAATTCCGCACAATAACGGCACCAAACCAACTAAAGTGTGGCGGGTGTCTCGCGCAGGCTCCCCGTCTTACTTCCATTCATGTTAATACTTGATTTGGTTTAATTGATGTCATTTGCTGCGGCGCCATTGTCATTGGGCTTTTCATGACGTCAACACGAGCCCAGTGAAGACGATGAAAAGGATCAGCTTTGAGTATTTTGTCGGGCTCGGGCACGCGCACGTCTTTGCCTTTGTTTTTCTTTATTGTCAGTTTTCGTGGACTACGATTTTCCGCGTACGATCAAAATGTATGAATTCACTACTTGTGGTGTAATCATTTTAGATAACTGTCCTTGAAGAAAGTCGACCTTTCTACCTTACTCACATCGGTGCCAACAAAGTTGGATGTATTTTGGAATTCTATTGCTGATGAGTTTCAGCCACAACCTGAAGATTTCCTTTGAAAATCCACTTTTTTTTCAGAAATAGTCTGATATAAAAATATGAAGAGCTCGGCTGCACAGGTACAGCGGTAGGGACAAGCCTAGTAAAAAAAACAATCCAATTTTCGAGATGTTCCGAATAAAATTGTAAATAGAGCGCTGAAGCCGAGGTCGCATTACATTATAAAATATATGAATATATTTAAAACCGCCCCTTTCTGAAGTTTTGCTTCGGGATAACAAATTGGTCAGGTATATGATTGCTTAAAAACCTTTGAAGGCCGTCTTCCGGTCTAATTATCCGTGGAATATTGTTCATATTTTCTTGAATAATAAATAATTCTACTATAAGAAATGCTCAACCAATTTCAGTGAAATTATATACGACCAATCTGAAAATACATAGCTTATATTAAGTTTTTAAAACGATTAATAATTAATAACGAAGTTAAGAAAATTTTTTTTCAGTCGGTTAAAGATAAATTCAAATATTGGTAGTGATTGTGTTGTTCAATAAAACTAAGTAAGGTTTACACTGTTTGCGAGACTACCGGTTAGATAGTTTTTATAAGGTTACGATAAAGTCCAATTCAGTATGACAATAATAAATAACATCTTTACCTTTTTTTTTAATTTGCGCAGCTTTTGGCGAAATAAGTCGACACATTAACCTGGTGCTACAACTACCCGCATTCGAATAAAACTCGTTTAATATTAGAGGAAGAGTTGTAAAGAGTGATACGAATTTGAAACTCTTAAAAAGAATAAGATCTTTTCTTTTTAAGGAATTTTAGAGAATTTCATTTTAGAGTTTTTTTTTTAGCATTCTAGGTCTAGTGTGATAACATCATCGACCATATCGTCACAGACCATCAAGTGAGATAGTGGTCAAACGCTAGATCTATACAGAATGAAAAAAAAGTTATTACTTAACACAATTTCAGCCATTTATCGCTATACAGTAACTTTATCTGTCCTTGTTTTATAGTGCCATTGATAACTAAGACTTGCACACCTACAAGTGTCTGACAAATGGTTGTTCCAACAACGGACCGTGACGCGCACCGAACCCAACACAAGCCCGGGCTCGCTCGCCGAACATTAGCGTCACGCCGTTCATTAAACACGCGATCTAAATCAGCACTCCCATTAATTTAACATCAGAACTGTTCGCGATAAGCGTTTACGAGTTAATTAGCTAAAACAAGCAGGTACCTACACATCGTGTTATAATTGTAAGCATAATATATATTAGTTATTAATGTTGTTACATGTTTGGTTTAGTTCATTTGATATGCGGGTCTCTCACATTATTATAATTATATTTATCTATTTATCTTGAAGCGACGATGGCTCAGCGGAGGGAGCGTCGGCTGTCAAACTTAAGGACAATGGTGCGATCCCACCAACGGCCAAAGCTAACGGTGAAGGTAACCTCTATAAAATACCCAACACGGATAGTAGGATACTTTAGAGTACCCGCCTGGCGAGCTACCTTCAAGTTTGCAGTTTGATTGAACCAAATGAAGTATTATATAAACCTGCTGACAAATGTGTAGGTGAACTTTTTGTAAATGTGCAAGCATTATAAATGTTTGCGGCAACAAATCCGCCACAGTAATGGATTGTACGGCACCGTGCCAGTTGGCCCCGTGCCGGTGCCGGTGCCTGTGCACACGCGACCGACTAGCTACTGCCCGCTTGGGTGGCAGCTAGCATCCAGCCGAGTACCCAAGTGTATCTACTGAGCGGTGCGAGAAGTCATGAACGCGCGCCGGCGAGTAGCGGGGATTGAATTATGTATGTGGTGGTTGCCAACCTCGGCTAGGATATTGTTTATGGTCACTTGGCCGGTGCCAGCGCGAGTGTGTGCGCCAGCGATTACGGGCTAGCATTGTCTACTGTGAGCTCTCGATCATATAGACATCGCTCACAAAATATGAGGGTACGTACATACCTATATGTATAATATATAAAGTGTTGCGAAGTATGAAATTATTAATTTATTGTTTAGTATATAGTATGTATAGGTGTAACGCAGTGCATTGTATCTGTGCCCTGTCTCCGCCACAATGAGGGCTAGCGAGAGTAAAAGAGTGAGGTTTGTTAAAGTTATAGATAAACTAATTATAATTACATAAAAAAATTAAAACAAATGTACTTTTAATACATTTTCTAATTAAACTTACCTTTTACCTATATAAGTAAATTATATCAGATTAAATTCGAAACTACTTAAGAAATTCCAAAAAATGTCAACTTTTATAAATATCTTTTCTTTTCTTTTCTCAGCCATGTGCGTCCACTGCTGGACGTATGCCTCCCCCATATAGAGGGGATTTGCCAATACTCGCCACGCTTGGCAGGCGGGTTGACGAGCGCAGTATGATTTCCGATCCTCAGAAGGCGCTGCTGCCCACCTTCTGGTACGTGATCCCTTAGCCGACTCTTACGGCACCCGCGGGAAGAGATGGGGGAGTACTATTCTAGGCCGGTACCACCACGGCATTTATAAATATAATTGCACGAAATAAGGGTTTTTGGAGCAAAAAGTAATGTTTAATTTTTCAACATATTTTTAAATCGATGATAGATGTAATATAGTCAGTGTCAACCGTCAATCAGATGGTCGCTGGCTCGATATCAACCTTGGGCATAGATAAGACACCATTGGCTTGAGTTTTCGGTACAGAAGACATCACTTTTGATTCCGCAGCATGAGACTATCTAGGGCCTGCGGGCTAGCCACGGCCTCAAATTTTCTATTCTGTCACCAACAGCACAGCTAGTACTTCGTAGAATAATTAAACATAAGATACGCACATGTGTCGATCGTAGCATATTCCGATATTGAGCGGATCACAACAGCACAGCTAGTACTTCGTAGAATAATTAAACATAAGATACGCACATGTATCGATCGTAGCATATTCCGATATTGAGCGGATCACAACAGCGCGCGACCAGGTTCCAATACCGTCGCAGCACAATATTCGCGTATGACGTTCCATCAAAATAACAAAAAACAGTAGCGCGTTGACGGCGGCGCGCATCCGACGCTCGCATTTTACTTGCAAATTGCTCATATCCATCGATACCGGGACGCGCTTGTCACCTCGCAGCCGCTAACAGTAAATACTTCTGCATAATGCACAATACTGACAGTCACCAATCAAAATGTCATATACTCATGTAATTTTTTTTCTATGAAATAGGTGGCAAACAAGAAGACCGGCCACCTGATGGTAAGGGATCACAGTCGCTTTTGGGTATCTGTAACACTGGGGACTTTACAACAAGTTGCCAATCCTTTTTAGACTCTGTTAACTCTCCTTTTGAAGAATCCCATATTGTAACTACTCGGGAATACCGAGGGAGGAAGCTCGTTCCACATTTTACAGGTGTGTGGCGAAAACGATCGGTTGAATCGCACAGCGTGTGAATCCTACGTGTCAATAACTTTTGGATGAATTTATAAGCGATTTAGCCTAGTACGGTGGTAAAACCTTGATGCTGGAATGAGGTCAAAAGTTCTTTAGAACACTCCCCGTTGTGTATACGGTAGCAAAAGTAAAACACTACGACGTTCCTCGAGTGAAGTTCCCAATTTCCAGATATACGAAGTAAAATCTGTATTTTGTATTTACTTTGTTAAGAACGGCATAACTTCGGATTTCCCGTCGTCAAGTAAAGAGCGGTGCAGTTCGCCATCTCGCGTACGATTGGGAATTTCTTATTCAGTTATTTCTTGAGAAGTGTTTGGGATTTCCTTTTGGGGGAAGTTTTAAGCCGGCAGTAAATTATTCCATCGACAGGTGAGGCCGTAAAGGTAAGATTTACGCCCGCGGGCTCCGCTCCCCGACATCGGGCTCCGTTTGATAAGATGTATAAAGCGCTGCCAGTTGCGTTTCCTGTAAGTATTCAGCGGGGATTGACCCGATGGGAAGTTGGAAGCCATAAATTGGAAAACTTCATACTTTGGATCTCAGAGACGAAGGCGTCGATAACACTGGATTATACAGGTCTATGTTACTAACTGTAAAAGATAAAAGTTCATAGATTATTAAAATATTTAGTTATTTTTCGTAAGAACAGCACAAATTGAAAAATGTTGGCACATAGACATACGGGTGGCATTATCGGTGCCGGGGATAAGAATAGGTCACACACCAACTGTGACAGGCGGCAGGAGGCTTTCATTTGGCACGATACGATTCGTTTAAAACTTGGAGAATGTTCAAACTCTATGCGAGATGTTGCCAGCGTAGTCTCAATCAATGTTTTATTCAAAGTATGCTCGCAAAAGCAACATTTATTTTGTCATGTCGGTTTTAGCCTGATCCTGCCGCAAAGTTAGCCAGTTTCGTGAATATGTTTTTTAAACTGTCACAGTCACTAACATGAGTAACCTCAGTTTACTCGCTAACTCGTTGTAACAGTGACGATAAATTGAGAGTTTGTTTTGCATAAAAAATACACGCTAAATATCCTGTTCCTAAAGTCGACTCATGTGTTAGTAAACCCTCTTTATCTAAAAAGCCGGTTCTTCCAACTCTGATTGGCACTGTGTTATATCTCATCGCAAAGACACGAAAGATATCGCAAAGTACGTCAACACACGTATAAATAGTGAAGAAGGTTTTAAACGCAACGTTAATAATCTTTTTTTTTATTGACATTCACACAAAGTCTTAAGGTCCCAAACTAGGCAGAGCCTGTGCTATGGTAACCTGATGACTGACATATATATATATATATATACTTATATACATATACACACCCAGACACAGGTCAAACAGATATGTTCATGCACACAAATGTTTGACCTGTCCGGGAATAGAACCCGGGACCAGTGGCTCAGAAGGCAGAGTGCTACCAACAGCCCCAACCGGCCAGTCTTCCAATCATATTCCAAACGCACTCGACTAAGCGTTTGAGGCAGAGTTTAAGGCTGGAAACGCCAGCAGGAATAATTAGATCGAGGCACCCGATAGCAAAACAAGTGCAGCTTTGAGTACTCACTACCGACGCTAATTTAGAGCGCAGTGTATGTAAAGTCACTTTGAAAGGCGAAATTGAAGTTCGTTAAAACTAAGGAACCGTTGAATTTTGTGAAAGGTCGCATCGTTATCGTCCCAAAGTAAAGTGGGGCGGGCGGGCGGGGCGGGGCGGTCCGGGCCGGCTTCGACGGGAATCAAAGCTTCGTAGCTCGCCCGCCCGATTACCATAAACAAACGAGGAAGACGCTCCTATGGTTTAATGACATTGTTTTAAAGCGTACAGAAGCTGTTTTGGAGTTTTGTCGATAAATGAACGATACCGGAGGTGATGTTGCTCTTCACGTAGCTGGAGCTGGGCGGTGATGGAAGTTCGCTTGATCAGGCGCGCGCGACTTCGACACAACGAGATTCAAAAATAGGTAGTCTGTTTTTGGACTAATTAAAACATAATCCGTGGAATTAAACTGGTTTAAATGGTATTTTAATGGTACATTTTTATTCAATTCTAAGTTATGATTGTCAAAAACTGCATTTGAATGAAACAAAACGAAATGTCATTGTTTTTGTAGTAAAAAAATATCAAAAAAGATCGCCGTGGGTGTTTGTTGAACTTTACGGGGTGATATGAGAAAAAAATACTTAGATTTTTGTTAATATAACGCAAAATCATACATTCGGCATCCAGGGCTGATTGATAAATGGTGTAGGGGACGCGTTCGATTATCTGCGTTACATAAGGTTTAGCGCATCACACTAGATCTAGAATGTTGTCCAGCTTTCAAGAACATATGACTGAACACATTGTGTGTTTGCTAACAGTTTTTTAAAGTTGAGGGAGGTAGTTAGCTGGGCGAGTACTGGAAAAAAGCCCTATCACCATACTGTGGAATTGGTATTATGATCGCACATTCACAAGAAACTCAAACTGGAGGTGGGATCGAACTAGTGACCGGCAGATTGACAGACGAGGCCCACACGCTATACTATCAATACCCAAAATTCTATTGACACATTTGAAAGATATATGATTGAAGTATTCTAGGAAGAATATTAACGATTTTGAATATGAGTACTTTATTTTTTATATTTTTTATTTGTTAACATTCACACAAGGTCTTCAGGTCCCAAACTAGGCAGAGCCTGTACTATGGTAACCTGATGACTGATATATATACTTATATACATATACACACCCAGACACAGGTCAAACAGACATGTTCATTTTAGTTTATGCTATGTGATTGTATGTTTAAACGCCATATAAAAACAAACAAATAATAATAATAATATCTATATATGTTATTTATCCATCTATTTGATAAAACTAAAATTCATTTATTTCATAGAACCAAAGTACATTTATTCTAACAAATAGAACGTTGTGTTATATGAGTAGGTACAATATAAACAAGTGAAGTTCGGACGAAACGAGAAGTGTTTATTACCAAAGCTATCTGTTGTCGGCAGCGACCCGAGAAAGATAACTCATCGAAGTTTTCCAATCAAACCAATTAAATAGGTGCCAAACAAATATCCATCCGAAAGGTCGATTACTGTGAAGTTACGGAATCATAAACTGTTTATTGTGGAAGTGCCGCGAGGCGACGCGACACGGCAACACAATGGGAATCCAACGGGAACACACAAACATTCGGGATAGGGGCGGTGTTCAGTGATGATGGTGCTGAATAATATTTGGATCGATCATTCGGGTACACGATTTATTTACAATCACTTACACTACCACACATACATTGGAATAGAAGGAGGAGGATAGACAGAATAGAATTAAGAAATAAACGATAAATAATTAGGTATCGCGAGTGCGCTTTGTATATAGGAGCGGTGCCAATCGACACGGGCGTCCCGTCAGTGCATCGATCCTGACTGGCGCATAGATCAGATAGAATACATACTAGTATTCTAATAGAACACTCAATTAATTACATTTAACACAAATTAATAAATACCTTGTTCTTGATTGATTTATTGAATACTAGCAGCGCCTACTATATTTTATCCGGGATAAAAGTAGCCTATAGATAATATGTTCTTTCAGGGTCTAACCTATCTCTACACAAAATTCCATTGATATTGGCGCATCCGTTTGAGCGTGAAGGAGTAACCGTTGTTTTTGAATTATTTGCGTATCCCACGGGAACAGCAACTATTTTTGGGATGAAAAGTAGCCTATCTTTTAGACCAGGATCTAAGCCATTCCAAATTTCATCAATTTTGGTCTAGCCGTTTGAGTAACAAACATACTCAATAGTTTATTGCATTCATATGGCGTTACATGCAGGTCTTAAATACATTTTTTTCCAGCGTACATATGACCCTGGTAGGGTATAGCAATGTGGAGCGACCGATTTATTTATTAGTTTTCAAATTTATCATAGAAACACTCATTCAAGCTGTAATAGCACGTAATAACATACACATATACATATACAAACTTACGGTTGTATAGTATTACTGGGATAGAGACTGGTAGGATGGCCTGCGTCTACAACGAACTCATCTATAATAATCTGTTTGAATGATCGACATCTATCTATAATATATAAGATCTAAGTAGTAATCTTATATCTAAGATTTTTAATGGAATAATTTATTACTGCTAACTCATAGTAGTTATTTCTAAACTTGTACAAACATACAAAAGTCTACGTATTTGTTAAAAGATAAGTTCAAAATACTACTTAAGAGATTTACAGTAAAGTAATGAGTCATACTACTCCTAGAGTTTATATAAGTGTTATTGCTCAAAACTGTGAGGTAACACCTAACACTCGGTGACCCAATAAAGGCAACACAGCGCCCGATGGAGTCCATGGTTAAAAATCCAATTGTATGCGGCCGGTCCGCGCGGCAGCTGCTGCGACCGCGATATATCGCCGCGGCAGCGCTAGTCAGGGATCACTTGTCTCAATTGATTACTAGTCGGGGTTTTAAAGACAATTGCTTGCTGTTATATAGCAATCAGTATATTTGTGTAGTATTGTTTAACTGTTATTGCAACACTACCGCTTGGTAGATTAAACATTATAATAATTCTGTTATTCATCGACTAGTAAGCGACAGGGATTATGTACAAATGAGCATAACATATTTTGGAAAAGTCAAATAAACTTATAACATATATAACGCTTTGCAAGCGTATCCACTAGCATATAGATTTATAGATAATAGATTTACTAAATGCATATTATGCAGCTGTGAACTAAATATGTTTATGAAATATGTTGGGACAGGTAATCAATTGACCCGTAAGCTTCCGGTCTCCATCGGCTGGGAGAACCGGGTCAACCCAACGGTTGATGAAACGCCTCGCTGCTCGTTCTCTCCGGCACATGTGCGCGGTCCGATATAAGACGGATATATTGTTTCACATCAAAATCTACGTTAATATAAGGAACAAACTATTTGAAATCCAAGTGAATATTATTTATATCTAACTATGCAAGCCTTGATGCAAGCTCAAGATCGCACGACGGTCTATGTTGGGGCACACGGAATCCCATTGAACTGGCAGGGGAAAGGTCCTCAAGGGGAGACCATGGGTAGGTAGAGACGGTTCACCGCGCTTGGATGGACATCCTGGATATAGCAGGAGGAGGCTACATGCGAGCCGGCCTTGCAGAGATCTGGAGAGGTAGGAGAGGCCTGGGTCCAGCAGTGGACTTCTTATGGCTGACGTGGCGGTGATGATCATTACTTATGTAATATATATCAAACTTGTTTTATCTATTTTATTTGACTGTACAATTATTTTAATTGTTCTAAATAAATAGTGAATAGCGTACAGATATGAGATAGACATGTGATAAGTACAGTTAACAACAAAACGTGTTCTGACGAAGCAGAGCGCGTTCGCGATCTTGCTGTGTCTGTTTTGTAATTATTCTACATACAATCTTAGTGAATAGTAGTTTACTTATAATAGAAATTGTAATATTTAAACTTTTGCGATTCGAACACATTGTTACTAAATCAATCGTGGCGCGGATCAAGAGACAAATATTTAGTTAAATAAAATAATTTTAACGTCCAGGTAAATAAATAACTTTTTTTTTTTTCTCGCGATCCGCGCCCCGATTGATTTATTATTAATAATAGAAATGTGAGAACTTATTATGCTGCAGAATTGTATCATGTTGCATCAAGATCGTCGTCTGTGATCCCGTGTGCAGTGTGCAGTGTGCAGGGTGCAGGGTGAGCAGCGGTACCTGCCACACAACATATTGGGGCAATAGATAGTAATACAGTTTCAACACACTCGCTCGTAAAGACCCCTTTCTTTAACAAGGATCAAACGCAAGCTTATAATATTTGAAAAAAAATTCTATGCATATAACGTGAGCTCGGCTTGACTGTACCATAATATACTATTATGGTCAGATAAATTGTTTTTTTAATATATAAGGTTAGCTATAACCTAAGAAATCCACAAAATATAATCAATATTCGTTAATTAACAATAACACGCCTTTAATAATTGATCTATACTAATATTATAAAGAGGAAAGATTTGTGTGTAAGTTTGTTGGTAATTAATAAATTCAAAAACTACTGCGCCGATTTAAAACATTATTTCACCATTGGAATAGCTTTTGTTACTCAGGGTGAATGTTAGCTACATTCACCCTGAGTAACAAAGGCTATATATATATATATGTATATTTTTTAAATAAGTAGGGATCCTTATAACTTTTATTTTTTAAATATTTGTACCCGTGCGAAGCCGAAGCGGACCGCTACAAATTTAAAATCAGCTTTGCCTGTATTTATTTAACAGATTTTTTTAACGTGTTTTTCACCCCCTTCAATATGGCGGATTCATTTGGAACTTTTCACATTATAGAATACCGATGACAATACATTAATGAAAATAGTAAAGTCTATTATCCTCACCGGGATCTACAGCATTAGCTGTTTTTAGTTGAGCTAGTTACTAGGCGTGTTTTCTTTTTTTTAATCGAGCAAGCAATATATATGCCATCGAAAAGGTTTATCGTCCTATCCGGGCTCAAATACAACCAAAGTAAAATTGTAATATAAACCCATCAGTATAGTTGGACAAGCGAAAGTAGGTACTGTGTGTTTGAACAGTCCGCCTTCGAAACTCTCTCGTGTCTGTTACACTTCCGTCACAATATTTGTCTTTCCAGGGGGCCTACCACCAACTCTTATAGCAGTATTATTGTAATCTTACTTTGAATTTTCGTACCACAAGGCCACATAAGCAATGTTACTTTAATGTTGTTTAGACTAAGCAGTTTTGTGACGTAAACCTCTATTTCGTTCACTCAAAGCGTACCATGAGCCAGCGCCAACGAAAGCGACAACGCTATATGAAAATATAATGTTGTCTCGCTTGCCCTTACAGCAGGAATGTTTCTTCGTTCATTCTACACGTCACTGAGCGATAATAAAACAATAATGTTTTAAGACGTTCATGGTACGAATCTGAGCATTATTACTTTAAGCTTGAAGTATGACGTTCTTGAAACATGATGGTTTTGTAAAAGTTGATGGTACGGCCCCTGAACTCACTTCAGGGGATTTCGTCGCTACACATCCCTCCGAACGTCCAATAATCCTTTTATTACACACTAGTAGCGCCCTGCGGTTTCACCCGCATGGACTACGGTTTTCACGCTACCTCAATTATCCCACAGGAACTATACTTTTTTCGGGATAAAAGTAGCTTATGTGTTAATCCAAGGCTTAAACTATCTTCATACCAAATTTCATCGAAAACGGTGTAGCCGTTTGAGCGTGAAGAAGTAGTAAACATACACATAAACTTTTGCATTTATAACATCAGTAGAAAGTAGAATCCGAATCCGTGGTGGTGCCGGCCCAGAATAGTACTCCCCCATCTCTTCCCGCGGGTGCCGTAAGAGTCGGCTAAGGGACCACGTACCAGGAGGTGGGCAGCAGCGCCTTCTGAGGATTGGAAATCATACTGCGCTCACCAACCCGCCTGCCAAGCGTGGCGAGTATTGGCAAATCCCCCCTATATGGGGGAGGCATATGTCCAGCAGTGGACGCACATGGCTTAGAGAGAGAAAGTAGAATAAAGTGCCCATGCCAGTTATCGTACCGCGTGGATTCCATTTGTCTTAACTACGGAAACTTTAACCGCGTGGGAGGTATTGGTAACATTTAATTAAAAAATTATGTACGTTTATTTTATTTAAGACATGGCGGCCGCCGTGGCCTAGCGGTCATGACATGACTAGTCCCCGGAGTCCGAGGTTTGCATCCCGGCTGGAGCTAACATTATTGTGACAGGTCTTGGATGTTTGTGATGTGGAAAAGACCCAGAGGCTGTAGTCCTATACGGTGGTCAGTTCAAATTTCCGAAAACCTGAAAATCCCCATAAGCGCCGCACTCCACCAGGCGACGGAGCGGAACCGATGGAGACAGCTCGTTGACCGACTGAATAAGAGTCACCATCCTCAGCAGTGAGGGACCGAGTAAGAAGAACCAAAACCTACTGAGATGTATCTCACCGAAACAACACCACTGAAGTAATAATGAATGGCTACACAACAGAACTGAGTGTACATACTTTAGTTATAGCAATACTTTTAATAACAACGAATAAGTGTTTAAATTACGAGTCGATTCATTAGTATAATAGTTCATACCAAGGAGTTACCATTCATAAAAATTATTTTCATTATTTTTTTTCATTCAAAATCAAATTATGTCAATTATGTAGAAAGCCAAAACAATGAAATACAGGAAATTCGTTTAAACAGTAGAGGCGTCGCGTCGGTAACGTTGTAAAACTCGATGTCGATCAGCGAACCCTTTATCGCTAACAAGATCCGTCTAAGTTTACCGATTCGCGGGTCGACAAATCGAAATCGCTTTTAGCAAAACAAGTATTAATTTTGTATCGGGATTACCGACAGTATCGTGCCGGCGGCGCGCAGTCTACGGCGCTACGGTGGCGCTACGGGCTACGAGCCACTACGGGCTACGAGCCGCTACGGACGAGCCGCTACGGACGCGACGCTAGGCGGCCGTGAAAGCTCTGCTCGCCGGGCGGCACCCCCGCCCCGGCCGCAGTCAGTCGCGCCCGCGTCGTCGCCGCCGCGCCACGTCTCCGCCGCACCTCTCGCAAACCTTCCCTCGGTTAATCACGACACACGACCACAACACTACACTACACCCGTCTTCGTGTCACGTGCGATACACTACACATCTGTCAGTGAAGCTCGAGTCCTATATGTACATTTGAACAAACATTATCTCTATTGCCGTTTACACGATGTGATGCCACAGTGTAGTTAATTAGATATTTAACTGTCGAGTGGATTGTTGTGTTGTGGATGCTCACAGATCTGATGGTTCGATGGGATACATGAACACCACTCACTAAGGTAAGGCATCGTCCACACGGCTCATTGTCCAGACGTCAGCTGTGCGCGTTACGTGTCTCGTAATCCAGTTATAACATTCCTATTATAGAATTGCATGTGCATGCCGATAGTCCGTACGTACTACCTTTTGTTGTAGGTGGGTCGATGCATGTTTTCTTTTTTTATTAGAACGAGTTTTAAGTCGACTGTAAATGATGTTCAATGCTCAACATTATTCAAGAGGCAATGGAGTTTTCAACAAAATAAAAAAATAGCTCTGTTTTATTTGGTAGAACACCCAAAATTAATTTCACTGCTGCGTTAATATAACATGTTTATACTTAATAATCATCATAATATTCGTGATAATTATAACAGTCATACATAATATAATTTTAAAAATATTTTATTCATTTGTTTTTTCTATAAACATTACACCACATTTAGGCATTGGTTTGAATAGATTTATATTAATTTGTAACCCTCGTAGAGCTCAGTTCCACGCTTTCTTCATTAAGAGCAGACAAGATATATCAAAAATATATAATAAGATATATATATATATATGTATATAATTCACGCCTATATTTCTTCTCTCAACTTTCTATAGTATTGAATAATGCTCTTTCTTCATTACCTTTCCTGTATACTCCTTCATCTGTTATCTCTCCTGTCATGCTTCTCTTCTCCAGTCTGTACCGACTACAGACTTCAGAACGTTCCGATATTTTTCTATATGTATGTACTCCTGGAATTTGACTAAAAAGCAAAATTATAGTTTGATAAATGGAAGCTTCGTACATCAAGGTTTGTTTACAGGGAAGACTCCCACGTTGTTAAGGTATCATTGTTTATATATCGTGGGGAGCGGGAGCTCTGCGGAGTGTCCGAAACTTATCTCAGCGTTTGATCGATGCGACGCGTGATCAACATGCTGGCACATATTTGGCTCAACGAATCAGCATTGCAATTCAACGTGGCAATGCTGCTAGCATTCTGGGCACGCTGCCGGCCGGTAGCGGGTTAGTACATTTGAGTTATCTATAGGCTACCAATAGTTAGTGGATTGCTCAAATGTTATTGTAATAGCTGTAGTATTATAAGTAGTTATTAGTTTTTTATTTTAATTTTAATTGTTTATCAAAATCACCGTTACCCAGATCCCGAAAGACATATATACAAAGTGTAAGGTTACGAAGATTTGTTATATATTTGTGTAATATATTATACGATTATTACTCCCCTACCGGTGGCGGAGGCGGTGGTTTGACTTTAGTCTACTGCGTGCGCTCGAACGTCGGGGGTGGGGGGACGGGGGTCGGTAGGCAGTATATTGGGAAGGTACAGTTACCCCTTAACGACGTCTTGAGTTTTCATTTTATTTGATTGCCTAATGCCTAGTGCCTAATGTTACGAGTACACAATATATAGAAGTAATAACATTATTATAGAACGGGAATCGATATTTAAAGAACAGTGTATTTGAAAAAAATATTTTCATCTTTTTCTACATTTTATAATCGTTTGATCGGTTATTATCGGTCTGCCTTAAATGTAGATTGTAAAAGTGACGAAGTCATTAAAACAAATAACAGTATTTATCTTTATTTATTTGTATTACCGGGATATTGACGGTAACGTTTTGTTTCAAAAACAGGTATTCTGCCTCGGTCCGATATGCGTGATGTTAACGAAGTCCCCGGGGGTATGTCTCGAGCTTCTTTGCCGTTTAGCATCATGACACACCGGCCCGCACCGTAACATTTATTTTTAGGAATTCCCAGCCATGACTGAGTTCTCACTCAGTATGATCGCAATCCTCCCAATGTGTAGTGTTCAGACGCCGCTGATGTGTGCGTTAATCGGCACGTAAACGTCTTTGAGAGCGACCCGAGTTCTGGTGCACTGCAGGTGCAGGTGCAGGTGTTGCTGATGAGGCGTGGAATGTGTAGGGGCGCCACGCGCCACGCCTCGTCACGCTCGTACTGCTCCTCCAATAAGTCGGTTCTTCTACTTAGTTAAACTTCGCAGGTGAAATTAATCCTATTATGCTAAGATTAAGATGTGCTCGACACGATTTTGTCTACTACTGCCTTCATCGATAATGATAAAAAGTCGGCATTTTTTTTCAAACACTTAATAGGCAAGGCTGCTATAGTAATAATAATAATAATACAGTCTTTCATGAGACTGTACATTCCGCGGAAATGGGGAGGTCGTGGCTTTTTAAATGCCAAGAACCTTCACAACCGCGAAGTGTACAATCTCAGGACATATTTTCTAAACAACGAGTGCGGGATGCATCGTGATGTTGTGGCAGTTGACAAAGGCTTCACCCCGCTCTCCTTGGCTATCGAAAACTGGCGTAAACCAACGGTGTTGACCACTGAGGATCGCAAGGACATATGGAAAGGCAAAGAGCTACACGGCCGGTTCTATCGGGCCTTAACAAGACCCGATGTAGACCTACTCGCATCCGTGAACTGGCTACGTTTCGGTGACCTTTTTGGGGAAACCAAGGGTTTTGTCTGTGCAATTGCGGACGAAGTTATCATGACGAATAACTATCGGAAATATATTGTGAAGGACGGTACGGTCGACGTTTGTCGGGCATGCCGCCGTCCGGGAGAATCCCTCAGACATATTATTTCTGGTTGTTCTCATATTGCTAACGGAGAGTATTTACACAGGCATAACCTAGTAGCCAGAATCATCCATCAGCAACTTGCTATTCAATATGGCCTTGTTCAATCCGAAGTGCCGTACTACAAGTACACACCAGCGCCAGTTCTTGAGAATGGTCGTGCGTTGCTCTACTGGGACCGCTCTATCATCACGGACAGGACTATTCTTGCCAATAAGCCTGATATCGTTTTGGTCGACCGGTCTCAACGCCGGGCAGTGCTCATCGACATCACCATTCCGCATGACGAGAACCTCGTAAAGGCTGAGAAGGACAAACTCAGCAAGTACCTTGACTTAGCTCACGAGGTAACCACCATGTGGGATGTTGACTCGACGATCATTGTCCCGATAGTCATTTCGACGAACGGCTTAATAGCGAAGAGCCTCGATCAACATCTTAAGAGGCTCTCGCTAGACGGTTGGATCAAGGGTCAGATGCAGAAGGCGGTACTCCTTGAAACGGCGAAAGGTGAAATAAGATTTTGATGAAATTTAAATGGAATCTCTTTGGAGATACACTATATTTTTTTAAATTAAAGTATCGTTGCAAAAAGGTTTGATAAATCGGTGAACATAGGTACATATAAAAATGCAGTGAAACATATGTCCTCCTTCTTTATCAAAGTCGGTTAAAAATACAGACGAATTAAGAAGCTCCGACTTTTTATCAAGTCGTTTAATAAATTCATATAATATGTGTTTTGAGTAAAATGTATCGTAAGCACCTCTTTATGACTGTTAAACTCTATAAATAGCCGTTTATCGGCGAGAGCGCTGCGCAGCGCTGCAGGGCGTCGCGGCGCGGTGAGCGGGTTTGACGCTGCAAATCTTTTTAAATCGCAAAAGCCAGTCGTCGAGATCGCATGTCGAAGGGGAAAAGAAAATATCCTGTTGGCGCGGCGCACATGGTCGGGCTCCGCGGCAACTTTCCACCAAATCCGAAATGAAAACACGCTCCGGATGCTCCGGATGCGGGCCGGCCTGTCTTCGCCGCAAGATAAATTCAAAAAGGATTCCCTCCACACACATTACCAACTCAATAAGGATTAAAACTTCATTCTGGGGTGAAAGCTTTAAAACTTCTCGGTGAAGGGGGTTTATCCCTTTTAATTGCGTATATTTACATGACAGGCTCTAGCTGTCTCGCTTACACATTGGAGTGTTTTCGTGGCTGTATTTCAAGGACCAGTTTTTGCGTTTGAATTGTTTATTAATTCATTAATATCAGCCACATTACAGTCATGTGGGTCGTTCTAATATGAGCTTACCCACTAAGAACTTAGATTCTAATGTGGATTAAGCCGGTGGAGGCCGGTCGTATCCGGGTCGACCCACTAAAAGCACTTACGTCGATGGTAACTAAGTGACCGCGAGAGATTACTTCGTGTACATCGCTCATTAATTAAACGTATCATATACCTCATACATACTCACACTCACAGCGGGTGGAACCGTATCATCGCTGCAGTTGAAGTGTGTGAGTGATCGACCAGATTTGTTTGCAGTTCATTTTGAATTTAACGTTGAACGTTGCCTGTTTATTTTGCGTGTTCGAATTAAATCTGCTTGGGTTTTACAAATGGAGAGATACAATGGCAGCTTCAAAAAAGAGACAGCACAGAGTGTTATTCAGATTAACTCCTACGTGCTAGTGCATACGTTATTGTATGACAAAAGAAACAGATATCGACTGTCCCTACGTAGACTATCGAAATTAGAAATCGCCACTTTACAGGAGAGCGCCTTAAAGTTTTTTGCGGCACAGTTTTTGTTGTAACTTAATAAATTTAGATACCAAGTCAGTATTTTTTTTATAAACGATATAATTCTTATGCAGGTTTATGTAGGCTTGTTAAAGTTGTGCCAAAAATGTGTACTTATTGAGAAAATAAAGTTTCGATTACTTACATTGAATTTCACTTAATTATTTTAGACGAATCTGACAGTTCCCATTATCTACATCGGAATTTTAATTAATAGTTTAGTAATATAATATCGAATGTTACACATTCAATAGTTTACAGGGAATACTGCAGTACATTTTGACTTATATATGCTTGTCGAAACTTTTTGATTACTAATATATATAATTATATACATAATAGTGAGAGGTGGTTTATTTCACTTTATACAATAGATAAGTTATGTATCATAATATGACTGAATTAAAAACCACGGAACCAGTGATTATTTTTTTATTAAATAACTTACGTGTTAAAGCAGTACTAAGAACATTATCAGTTAATAAGTAAAGCATTTACAATGCCCAATTGTAATTTAAGACAAAATAAGGTATCTGATCTGTTAATCATTTTACTACCAATAGTCTCAATGTTTATAATAATAATTTTTTGTTATAATAATAACAAGTGTTATTATTATAACAAAAAATTATAATAATAACACTTACACATTGTCTATGAATTAAACATTTAATCCGTATCAAAATGTAACATTATGATATGAAATTAAGCCTTTATTCATCACAAAGTTATGGCACATATAAATATGTTTTTTAATGGAAGTTTACATACAATTTTCTTTAATCTATACCAGTCTCAATATTAGTAAGCTTTATCAAAAATAAACTTTTTCTTATAAAATAAAAGTAATATTTTAACATTACCCCCGTTTTATCTAAACAACCTAAATCAGTCTACTGGGTAACTAATCTAATAAAGTACTATTTAAATAATTTCTGTGTATGAACATGTCTGTTTGACCTGTGTATGGGTGTGTATATGTATATAAGTATGTATTTAAGTATATATATCAGTCATCAGGTTACCATAGTACAGGCTCTGCCTAGTTTGGGACCTGAAGACCTTGTGTGAATGTTGTCCCATATTATTATTATTATGTTATTTTTATAAATAAACTGTGTCACTACAATAATTACCATAATTTTAGAGGCTTTACTTAAGTAAGTGAATTACAATTGCTAAAATTATTATTTCTTAATATAATAAAAATGTTAAACATGTTCGTACAAAAAGTATAATGATTTCTTATTGAAATAACTATCTCTACTACATAAAGCTCTTAAAATTAACTACTTATGCCACCCTTTATGTGTTTAATGTAATTGTAGGTGAAACAACTAGATAATCCGAATCATCGGCAGCATTAGAAGTATTTTAATTCTTTGAATACACGATTTTACTCATGGGGTATAACGCCGGTATCGCATAACGATATTAAGTCTTTGTATTTTGCATCTGTGATTGGAAGTACATCTGAATATGCTTTTTTTATCTCTTGACAAGTCGCAGGTATTCTCTGGCCTCTTCTTCTCGTACCTAAAAGAGTCTTTACACAATGATATTTTCCTTTTTAATCGTATTTGAAATATATAAACTGTCTACTTCTTCTTTTCGGATATTTCTTTTATACTGTTCCATTTTACAGTCTCATAAAACGTATCCTTCTTCCAATTTCTATTATCCAAAAGAGGTTTTAAATTATATTTTAGCTTTGGTCCATTTCAATAACCCTGTAAGGTTTACCAGTCGTCTTAGCCCACCGAACTAGAGCATACTACTGCTCAGATGTATAAATGATTTTGCGTTTAGTCTCCTTCTCAATAAGGGCACGAACACTGTAGCCTTCATTTTGTGTATGCCTTTGTTCCAGAAATTGGTGCGTGATATCAACATTATGTTCTTTTGAAATATACATATATATAGAGTAAGCAATTGCTCTGGTCAAAATAGAAAAAGAAAACTATTCCTATTTTGACCAAAACAAAAATTGCTTAGCCCCTGTGTCTAGAAACAATATTAAATAGATGCTTACATCATTTGGTCCTCCTTTTGTGCTCTTCGTCCACATGTAACAAAAGCCCTCCAGGTTAGCCAAGTCAAACACATTGAAGTTAAAAATGGAGAATTTGTTTTTACAATAAAAGAGTCCGACATCGCCATGAGGAGTGTTGAGAATTTTCTTAAAATCAAATATTGCTCATACTTTTTCAGGGTTATTAGTAGTATTTTTTTGTCGTTGTTTTTGAATTCTCTAGTTAAGTTTTTATTAGGAATGTGGTTATTATGAGATCCTACGAGTATCTATTCCTCTGTTGGTGAATTATTGTTAGAATACGAGTGACACTTGTCACATAAAACCGTTTTAGGCGTTAAAAACTCAACATTCATATGTTTGTTAACAACGTCCCAATACTGGTGTAAAGTACAGACTAGCCTTGCTTTCATAATTCTGAAGTTGGTCCCACTTTTTGTGAAATGTGAATATTTTGGTCATGCTCAAATCATTGCTTTAATACGGTTTACTGCTATTTTTCGTATATAGCAGGATCCGCCAGGCTAAAACAAAGACATCTTGGTGACATACGCTCTTAATTACAGCACTATTGATGATTGAGTGGTTGGTGTGTTTGCCTCTATTGTCAGATAAAGTTGATCCTTCTGTGTTCAATTTATTGTGAGTTAAATAAGCGTGACGCACATTATAGAAACTCACATGTTAAAGTATTAAAACTATGACTTACGTTTAATTTTAAAACGTATAGATCCACGTAAATAATCGAAACAAATACTTTCGTTTGTAACAATAAAAAATTATGCGATGTACAAAATCGAAATAGATAGTTACGACTAAACCATCAATACGTAATCCATAGTTAAGTATTGTAACTACTACTTTCGATGAACGTTATTCCCAAAATTTCGTTGTACAGCATTGAATCGCCGAGTTTCGATGCTTTACTAGGGTATTAACGAAAAGATTTTCAACAGGTTGCAATCTAGAAATATGTTAATAATTCTCTATAAATGTCAAACATATTGATTGCCATTATTCAATTAGTACCTAAGACATTTCTTAAATGTATCAGCTGCTTAAAATAATACATAATTACATAGCCAAACTTACCTCGAACAATATTTCATTTTCTTGAATTTGGTTGGACTTACTTTCATTTCTAGCCAAATTCAGTATTTAAGATGATCTAGTATGCCCACTATGCATTTTGAAACACTGGATACAATAACTACTGTCATAAAAATAAATAACTGTCACCATACATGTAATTTTAACGACCACGATAGAGCAACTAATTGGTGTTGTACGCGAGAAGCGGAGCGTTTGCGGCTGGCGCGGCGTAAACAAGCGATAGTCCTAGTTGCGTCTCACTCATTTGTTTTGGCGCACAGTTAGATCCAGCGTAAGCTAACGAAATTCAAGTTTCGAGAGTTTACAAGGATATAGTGACGTCATATACGATACTCTACGTCTTGCTAAAATTTAAAAAAACAACAAATTGTGCATTTTTATTTTCTCCATTGACATATAATTATGTTAAGAACTAATTGCGCTACTAATAATAAAAACCCAATTTTAAGTTTCGATAGTCTACGTAGGGACAGTCGATATAATATGATGTGAATATTTGTATAATATGTAAAGTGTACAATTATGTAAGTATTTTAAATAACATAAATAACGACAATGTTAATGATTACCTGCGCTACACATTAGTTATTGTTTGTTACATTGTTTATATGAATGAAGAGTACTTTATCAGTGTCGCGAGTTAGTCAGAGAGTTCAACAAAAAAACGCATCACAAGGTATCCGTATATTTTGATATTACGGTTTTATTAATTTGGAAGACAAAATTAAACTTTAGAAATATTGTAATGATACATCTTGTTACCCATTGTTACCTATTGTTACCCATTGTTACTTATTGTTACCTATTGTTACCTATTGTTACCCATTGTTACCCATTGTTACCTATTGTTACCCACTCCCGAGGATAAACATCTCGACAAATGGACGGGCTCGAACAAATATAATTGAGATGTACGGATTAAAAAAAAAAATTACATTGTTTTGGATCGACAATTATCGATTGTCAACGTGGCACGACGCGGACGCACCATTTACGTTACTTCACGTGAACGATTGACGGTTGAATTGTTTGCACATTTGTTCGCACAAAAACTTTCACAAAAATACTAAAATCGCAATAAAACGGAGGGTGGAAATTTCGAGGGTAAAACATGCTTTTTATCTTTTACTTAATATGCATTTGAAAACTATCTCACCTGATGTTAAGTGTAGACGCAGTCTAAGATGTAGCAGTCTAGAAGGCAGATTCACTCGAGACATGAAGACTCTAGAATTGTATGTATCAGGAAACACAGACTTCGGGAGAGTTCCATCCTTTAGGAGTTGCGTACTGCCAAAATAATGTGGATGCAACGTGACGACTTATTATTAATTACTTAAGTCTTACCAAATATACGTAGTACAAAAAAGAAACAATTGAAATCAGTCGAACCGTTTTGGAGGAGGGCGCCCACAAACACCGCGACATCACATTTTTATATATATTTAGATTTCATTTGTTTGAATACAATATTTGCTGCATCATACCGGCGAGGTTCGGCCGAATATTGGTTGGCCGATATTTGATCGATGTCTCAAGAATGGCTTCTCAAACAGTATTTAAATATGTCAGAGAAGAAGATGAAGTCACTGACACTTTTGACATCCGACCGAGATTTGATCGAATCTAGAGGTAGACAGATTATGGTCTCGTCGAGTATTAAATGGTTGGACAGATTGACGTGAACGGGTACTGTTAAATATTGGATGGAGCAAACGATGCTCGAATGGAGTTCGTGAACGCAGCCTATTCGTTGTCCGATAGAGGTGCCGAACGCAAGGCTGTACGACACGCGCGTTCACTGGGTGCCACCGCCGCACGGCTCCAACAGAAGACCAGCGCGCCTGCACCCTGCAATATGCTGAACTTCCACGATATGTGTACCTACCATCAAGTTTTATGTTTATTTCGTAAAGTTTGCCTTTGGGAAAATCTACTGCTACATAATTCTTAGAGTAAAATCTACACGCTATATTTATTACTAGAAAAATTAGAGATCATTACCAAAACATCAACAATGTAAGCGAGCGAAGCCGGGACGGGCCGCTAGTAACAACGGAACCGTCCGCCCAGTTTGTCGTAAACACCCATTGTACAGAAAGAATTTGATTTAACTTACTTTTTGTTTGTTTGTTGCGAACCCGATATACATTTGAAAAAACACTCATTTTATCGAGAACGAAACTTAAATAAATAATTATTGTTTTTTTTCCTGCTCTAGTTAAACGTCCAATGTTACTATAAATATTTGCACGCTGGTGTCCAGCAAAATGTTGTAGATCTGTATTGTAAAATAATCAAGCCACCTTTATGTACCAACATTTTATGCAAATAAAACATTATATTCCATTCTATTATAAAAATACTTTTAAAAAATGTTTTTAATTAACATATTGTTTAACATGTTGTTGTGCTCACATTTTATCCACAAAATCGTTCATTAAGATTACACCACTCTTACTTGAGCTTGAGAGAGCCGGGTGAAATGACATATCATTTATTAAGAGTGTCATCGTAAATATATCTTCATGGTAAATATGTTTATCTGCGAACCCCCAAACCCTAAAGCGTAATACAAACACAAACATCAAAAGTGAACCTTCTTTAAATTGTCTCAACTAATTGAGCACAACTTGGAGAATCAGTCACACAAGTGAACAAACACCCCCCCCTTCCCTTTACAGACGCACTCTAGTGAGTAATCTAACGTACAAATGCTAAAGACTTCTTCTCAAATAAATGTGGCTCTTTATAATTGGCGGGTAAAAAAGGTCCGCTGTATCCCCGGGGGTATCCGGGGGCAGGTAGCAAGTACCTACATGGTACTCACGTCTGTGTTGTACTCACATTGAGTGTAACAGTTATATTTCTATAAAAACGTTGTGATTATATTTGTGTAGTGACATTAGAGGATCGATGTGGACTGGACTGATCTACGTGGGTATTTCATTTATGTAAGAATTTGAAATTTATTTATTCTATGTATAGACATTATACATGTACCATGGACAATTAAGTATAGTTGGTCCATGCGTACCGAGGATCAGGTGAGGCTCTAATATTATCATGTATTATAGAAATTAAGCCGTTATATTCATGTGTTTATTGGAGTTTTATCTTATTTCTTCACACCAATTTTATGGCTAAGATGGTGGTGCTACATACACCTAGGCAGGCCAAATAGGATTCTCTTGGCGAGGCACCGCCCAAAAACCTTTTTTTGGTTTCGTGTATGAATTGCGTAGTTTTTATATAATTACTTGTTTACGATAAATAGACTTCCCCATCTTTAGACTATCCCATGCTTAGAATATATGAGTTGTAATATGAAAACAAATCTGTTATTGAGCTGACTGATAAAACAAGCCCTTTGAGAACTGGGTTCGTAGAATACGAAGTCCGTGTGTTAAATTACTGTATTTATTCTTATCAGAAATGTACATTAAATATTCAAATAAAAATTGACGAAGCACATTAATGTAAATGAAAGGTATTGAGATCGCGTATATTTTCCTCGAAACGTCACGTAGTCTTCGCGAAAGCGGCGCCTTCAGCGGAACGTTCGAGAAAAATAACATCGAAACATTATATTGATCAAAGCATTGATGTTATTTTATGAGTTTTGTGTTATTTGTATGATTATTTCGTGTTTCTTTTGTATATAATTTTAAGTTGTGTGTTCTATTTATGTATTATTTATGCCTCTTTGTGTGTTAAATACTTATTCTAATGTATTTTTGTGAAAGTCAGGAATCAATGTACTTTCTGATTTTTGCGACTTGCTTCTGAATTTGTTAATTTTTCTGTATTATTTAGCGTTTGACTATCTCATTTATACGTAAAGACTTGATCTAAGATGTAGCCCGGAGGCGTAGAAGCCTCTACGATTGTGGCTATCGGGAAAGAAAGGCTCGGCCAGAACGAGCGCGACAAGACCTGTGCTTGATCCAGCTTGAGCAACTGTCCCGGGGCGTGAAGTACCTGTTTACGGCTCACCAAGGTATCCCACTTTTTTCCACTGACTTTCTCCATAGAAAGTCAGTTGCTTTAGAAGATCTACACAGAAGATATGAGCCTACTGAGGCATCACTCAGCAACCCGAGGAAGGTATCAGGAAGCAGCACGAGAGCTGTACAGCTTTTAAATTAATTATGCCTGATGTACATAATCTATTCTTTTTATTTACATTATAGAACGGTAACATGGTACATGTTAAAATAACACTATTTATTGACAACAATACTAATTAAACTACCAGTTACACGCAACTCGAACTGTAGGCTCGGGCGCCCACCTTACGTGATGTGCCCGGGTCGGCGCACGCCGTATAACTGTGCGAGCAATATCATTCATCACTCTTGGTGTAAGTAATAATGATAATAAAATCATCTATCCTGCAACAAACGCTTGCGCGATGTAGACATTGTCCATGCCATCCTGGCGCCATCTAGTAATAACGTGTTGAACTTTTTACAATAAGATTGCCGTTTGGTGTCACATAGACAATCCTTCTACACGCTCATTATTTATAATATATTGTAAATAATGAGCGTATTATATATACATGATCTAGTAAAATAATGTACTGATATTTTTGTGGGAATTGAGGTTCTGAGAGTAAATCATTCCTTACTGACATTATTACCATTATTATACAAGATATTTGGTAGGTAACGCGATTTAAAAGCAATTTAGCATATTATATACTTACAAAAGGAAAATATTAACTAAAATAATGTACATACAGAATATATCTACTTATACCTACGCCGGGAACATTAATGTAGGTAAGTTACCACAATATATACAAGTTTGACAAACTAATAGTCACGGTACTGAGTGGAACTTATACAAGTGGTAAAATATTAGTTGTCTTTCTAATGTGAATACAACACACGTACAATATACGTACGTACGCATAGTACAGTACTACATTTACTGTGTACTTACAGGTTATGCATGATAATAGAGTTACCATACAATCTCACTTCACACTAACATTATAAAGGTGAAAATTTGTTTGTCGTTTTAATGTTTACTAATCCTGACTGTGACTGTAACTTCAAGATGATACGTCTGACGGATGAACGAAATTGCATGAAATTTAGAATGAGGATAGCTACTATGGAATAATACATTGGCTAATTTTTATCTATCCCGAATATATTGAGTATTCCCGTGGGATGACGGGAAGACACGAAAATCGTCAATAGCACGTACCTACCATCTGAGCGCGGGTAACACCGCGGGGGCAGCTAGTTATATACAGAAGTAGGCAAGTCCAGCTCTGTTCGTATTTTCAAATCTTACTGAAGATCTTGTTTGTGCTAACACTCGAATCAGAAATCCATTGTTATTGAAATTGGAAATTAGAATTCAATTTATTCGCGTACGAACGAACGAATGAATGATCGATCCGCCGCGTCGTCGACAGGCGTCACGGGTTCGGTAGCTGAATATTATTACTGAATCTTATTTACATATTGAAAGTTAAAAATATAAATTAATACTGCATAAAAACAGCCGTTATATTATCGGCTCGTTTATTTTCGCTATTGAAATTTATAATTATCTTATAGCATTGATGGCTGCATGTGTAGAACTTTGCAAGCTAATTATAGTATTGTAGTCTGGTAGGCCATAGCTACATGAATAGTTAAGTAACTCGACAGCTGTGGCGCGGTTATGGTCAAATATTTATTCGCTACCTTTTAGCTTAGTGTATAATTTCAATACAATCAAGTGATTAGACGGAACAGTCCTGTGCTTATTTTTTTTATACTGTTTAGATCTAGCGTTTGACCACTATCTCACTTGATGGTCAGTGAAGATGTGGTCGAAGGTGTTATCACGCTAGACCAAGAATGCTCACATTATTGTGAGCATGTACCTACCCATGAGACTAACATTTGTACCCTAATTTTAGTTCTAATCGAATACGTAGGAATTTAGTTCGGTTTTTTATAAGTTACTTGTCCGGAGTGAGCCGAAGTATGGCCCTGGGAAGCACCGGTCGGGCCGGACGCCAGACGTTTTTGCATTTTGAGAAACGAAAACAAAGAAACCACACGTTAAATATCCCGATAATAACTTTAATTGCATTACTAGCTAACTTAAGCTTACTATTTATTTCCAATATATTTGAATCATGGAATATTTCCAACAAGTATTGTCTTTCGACAAGAAAACACGAATTGCCAAAAACGTGCTACGTTGGAATCGGAGTAGATTTTTATGAGAAACGGGGAACTATTACAGCCCTGCGGGAAATTGTGAGCCGGAATAACCCATTGTTTCTCACGCCCTACGTATGCCGAGGCGTTTTGAATATTTCATGCTCGATAATTTATTGCATGATTTAGTGTCGGAGGGCCGCACGAGCCTCGCGAGCCGCACGGTCGCAGGGATGCCTTTCGCGAAGTTTCGCATCGAATCCCTTTTTTACAGAATTTGCATACCGAAGTAGTGTGATTTGTTTTGATGTAGCGCGCACTCAGTGTCAACGTTTCAATACGTCATATTTGAATTTGTATCTGTGTCGATGTTCGTTTGTTTCAAGTTAAATAATTGATCATTCTACACATTCATGACATGTTTCACTTGAACAGATAGAAGTTTTAATGACATTGCATTACGGAATGGCCCGGAATAGTCCGTGGGGAACAATTGAACACCGTCTAACGCTGGCCTCACTGCTATTGTTAGGCCATAATTGAGGGAAATTTGGACCTAATGGGGGACACGCGATAAGCAGAGAAACATATTTCTCTCGCCACTATCTCGCTGGCCGTAATAACGTCGTTTGTGTGGAACACATATGTAATAGCGGCCTTTATAGGAAACGGGCTGACGAGTGAAGTCAATCTTCGTGACGTAAATCCTTGGGTTGACCATATTTCAAGTTTATAGGTTTACGGTAGATACATTTAAGTAAAGGAGTCTCTTTCAGATGATCGTATGGGTTCCTACAAAACCGGGTTTCATTACAATTTGTATTAATGCCACTTGTATAATTATAACGCTTATAGCCCGCTGCCCGGCCCCGGCGTGCGCGGGCGCTGTTTGATTCCACTGTAGTGACATTATATGTATGAAGGTTATAGAACAAAACCTACATAATTGTGAAAAATCGTTTTAAAATACGTTCCACAGTATAATAGAAGTTAGATGACAAACAGACCGAAAGTTACTTCATTTTATACGATATTATAAATAATACAAAATTAACGTATATAATTTCTCTTTAATCTATACGACATAAATTATTTAATTTTATTTTATAAACCATAGGAATTTACATGATTAAAAACTAAACCTTAAAATAATTCAGTAGAAGCGTTGATCATCAAAAAATCATCCCTATTACAAAAGAACAGAATACAAAAGAAAATGGTACATAAATATTGCCATAGCCTTTCATTTCATAAATTTCTCCTGAAATCTAATCCTAAATAATAGCTGTCTATCAAACACCTAAATAATAAGCAAACTCTATACTCCTGCGGGGTTTATTAGATTTGTTATCAAAAAGCGACGTGTGTTACCATGTCGTCGACAAAAGTGAAAGCCAATATTTTCATCCATTAGCGGTGACATGTTAAATACAGTGTATATACATAGTTTATCGGTAAACATCAAGGCGGCGCCGTCAACTTTACCGACCAAACCGGGAGCTGTTGTTAAGGGCTGCACACGAGAGTTCAGTACACGAGAGCCACGGGCGGGTGTCGATGTGGCAGGCGGTAGTAATAGTTGATTGATAAAGTGATTTATATAATGAATATCTGCTGTATAGCAGCTGCCTCACTGTTTAGTAGCAAAGACGCTGGACCCGCTTGTGATATCAATAATAACAAAATGATAAGATATGCAAAAAAATAAAAATGTCTATAAGTATACTCATCATTATCATCATCTCAGCCATATGATGTCCATTGCTGCACATAAGCCTCTCCCATTGATTTCCACAATGACCTGTTGGAAGCGGCCCCTTCCTGCGATCTTAGTCAGGTCGTCTGTCCACCTGGTCGGTGGCCGTCCTATGCTGCGCTTGCCAGTCCGTGGTCTCCATTCTAGAACTTTTCGGCCCCAACGGCCATCAGTTCGTCGAGCTATGTGTCCTGCCCACTGCCACTTCAACTTGCTAATCCGCTGGACTAAAAGTATACTACGTATGACACATTTTTTTCACTAGAACATAAGCATATCATAAATAATAATATAACAAAATATTTATACACTTGCAAAGTTCCCAAAATGCTGGCAGCACTGCGCCCCACGAAGAGAAATGCCAGCATTTTGTGCAAGTATAGCGTCATTTTTTTTTATTATCACACTCAGACCCCCAGGGAAGCACTAGCTTTCCCTGCATCACGGGAGGCATGGACACACACAATCACAGCAACAAAATCCAAGACCCAGGACAAACATCTACACCCATGCTACAAATGTTTGCCCCGGCCGGGATTCGAATCCAGGGTCCCGGAGACACAGTAGTCATGTCACTGACACTAACCACTGCACCACGCCGACCGTCATTTAGTCACACCGTTAGGTTATTGAAGCTCTTGAGGCACGACATTGTCTATTTGATGATGGAGCGAATTTAAAACTCCCCTGTTTTTTATTTTTTTTGTAAAAACCTATTACTACTATTGACAATACTAGATGTGAGCCATAGACAGGCTCGTACTCTATATGGGCGGCTAGAAGCCTCAGCGGCTAACCTTAATAGCTAGAAGCCTGTTCTAGATAACTAGTAAAGTTTGGGTGGATGGATAGATGAATGGATGGATGGATGCATGTTTGTTACTCAATCCAGAACGGCTGAACGGATTTGCATTTGGTACACATTTCGCTACTTTTGATCATCATCATCAATCATGTTCAAGTTTTCACTTCTGCCGGCACTCTCGGAGTGCAACCGGTTATTTTTTATATTCTGTTCAATTTGTGAGAATTTTTCCTTGCTCCTTATTATATTATATTTTTTATTACGCTCGAACCCCCGTATTAGGATTCACTGTCTCCCGGGAGATTAATTATAATAAGTAACAAGGAAAAACTTGGTTAGAGACAGGTCCTGCGGAGTGATGCCGCGGTGACACTGTTGTTTATATCGGTAAATCAACATGTTAAAGTGTATATATGCGTCAATGTCGATGTGAGCACAATAACAGACTAACGCAGGGAACTATACAAGACAGAAGTACCGCATCCGCAGCTTTTAGGATCTTCGCATGATGCATCATATCTGCCTTAAGGTTTACCATTTGGTAAATAAATAATTGTGTTATTTTTTCTATTTCTTTTTATGAATGTCATACCTAATAAACTTATACAAAAATACGTTTTATGGTTGGTTGGTAAAGGTTAATAACAATTGAATAACATTTTAGTTTTTTGATAATTTATTAGAAAAAGCATATTTTCGAGAAACTTATTATATAACTTTATGCCTGTAAGCACCCGCGAGCCTCTGTAATGTCATCGACACCTGTAAAACCCTTAATAATAAGGCGAGTACCTACAGAGTACCTTCAGAGTACGTACAGTAGGGACGACGAACATTGTGTCTGAAGTGGTCCGCGTGTGCGCACACGCAGCACCTATGTTTTAGTCGTTAGGGCTTAATGATTGTATACCTGTCTCGCTCTTCGCTTTCTAGTTCATTTGCCGATGGCAAACTGTTTTACTGCTAAAACAGCAGCTGTAAGTGCAGCGAAGAATAGATCCAATCGTAGAATCCAAGAGGTCCAATGTCATACAAAAGGATACAATGAGTGATCTCGTCATCATTATCATTATCATTTTCTCAGCCATTGTCCGACATTGATCTCAGCGACACAATGACTGGTCGGAACCACGATGCATCAGTGAACAAGCCTCACAGAAGCGTACTCATGGAAATCTTTATTTTTTAAGTCATACATCCTGTTAATTTTGTTAACTACAGCTTTTTTAAATTGTATTACATTAATATTATAATTAATGCAAAAGTTTGAGCGTGTGTGTGACTGTTAACTTTTCACGCTTTCACAGGTTGGTAGATTTGAATGAAATTCAGAATGTAGGTACGTCACAGCCTGGCCACATAGACTACTTTTAATTGCGAAAAACTGGATGTATCTTCGGGGATATAACAAAAACCTCATAATATTATAAATGTGAAAGTAATTCTGTCTGTCTGTTACGTTTCCACGCTCGAACCTCGATGGATAGGACCTTGGAGAAGGACTTTGGCTACCTTTCGTCGTGGAAAAAGTATGATTCCCGTTGGATAACTAAGATAGGGGTAAACCGTACTCCACACGGGTGAAACCGCGTCAATTCAGCTAGTTTGCCGATATTGCACAGCTTAGTTCAATAAAAGGCTATAGCCATTATAATATTAGAATAACATAAAGCAAATGTATCACCATTCGAATTGTCTCATTTCCTCGGGGCCAGCCATTAGCAATACAAATAGGACATGAGCGTCGGTGACACCTGCGCCCTGCCGTGCCCGAACCCTTCCCGGGCCGACCATGACGTCACGTATCTTGTTTCCAAGATTATGTGTTCTATTTACTTATGTTTGTTTTGGTTCTGTTCGCCAAACACATGTGTGTAGCGAGCCGGCGAGGTTCGAGAGGTCAAAATAATGAATGTTTTTGCCCCGGTTCGTGACTGAAGTATATTCAGTAATATTACTTGCCCCATTTCTACTATAATATTATGAAAACTCGCGCACAATACACTTTCGTTTTCGGGCGTTCAGCTCGTCATTACGTTTATAATATTCAGTACCTTAATGACCGAGCTTTGCTCGGTTTTTAGTAATATAAGTAATCAATTGATTTTCTTAGTCTAACCTCAAACCGAACATTCATTGGCTTAGTGTTGTTTAACAACGCCATCTATTGTCAAGTGGCTGTAGTGTTGCTGTGTTGGTAAAACAGTTTATAAAATAATTGTATTACTACTCGCCAACAGATGTCATGAAGAGTCACATAATAATGGTATTGTAGCAGTTTTTTATTGCCTGAAAACGCAAATATAACGAGATTTTCCAAATATGAAATCGATTCTTCGCCCCCGAAACCACCTCATTGGAGCCGGTTCCGAGATTCAAATTATCTATTTTAATTGAGTTTTTCGGAAACTCAACAAATATTTTTTTAAGTGTACATTTTGTTAGTAATCTGCGAGGCACTGTTATTCAAATCGTTCATTAATTATTCATTCACGCCATGAACAGACATGAATTATTTTCTAGTTACGCCGACTCACAGCTTCAACGAGAACGTGTAATAACAGGAAAAATTAAAATAATTATCGATAGATATTCTGGTATAAAGCTTCGGATAAGGGTGAGTTTTGAGGATTTTACAATAAAAACACATAACAAGTTTAACTTGCATTATTTATCATATAAATATTTGCTTTAACTAAAATATTTTCTTTATCTTGCGCATCGTCAGTAGTGGAATTTTCCTTAACCGCTTTCCTTTTAACCGCTCAACTGGTCAGGTACGCTGCGGTCACAGCTTGGACGGGTAACCGCTAGTGGCATTGTCAAGAGTGTTTTAGCGGTAAGACTAAGTCGTCCATCTTGGTTGTTGGTTTAGGATAACAGTCGTTTATCACGTAAGCGACGGTCACACGAGCAAACTGAATACTATACAGGGCCGGCCACCGGCCTATCCGCCAACCCGTATCGGCCACCTTCATGATGGCAGATGGTATAGTGGATACTCCACTATCACGTGTACAAACAACCTGTTGGTGCTTGAAAGAATGAGTTTGTTGCTTGCTAGTTTTTACGCCTAAATCATGAAACAATTAAGGTACAACATTAGATCAGATCCTGGAAAGGGCTATTTGTTCTTTTTTGGAAATTATACGGTTGAAATGTCAGAAGAGTCTAAATATTGTCACTGACCATCAAGTGAAATAGTGGTCAAACGCTAGATCTATACAGTATAAAAATATATTTATGATAAATGTTTCATGGTGTCCAGTGAAAAATAAATGCGTTTTGTAACCATACACCATAGACCGCGTCCGAGAGCGCTCTGTATCCTCCTTGAAAAAAACCACTAAATGTGGTCGAAACTATAGTCGGAACCCTGTGACTTATTACGTGAGTAATTCCCGTTTTTTATACATTTATAACGTGTCAAAACCACGTCAGTTTTAATAACCAAACATACACCATAGTTATCAAACGTCTTATCTATTGTATACCTGAGTTTCCAACTGAGCCCTACAATACTACGAAGTGCGCGCCTGGCCGCCGGCCCCGGCCTTCGCCATGAGCTGATACTCATCAGAGCTCGTGGAGGCTCTCGAGGGAAATCCTAGACATCGGACTGGCCGCTGTCCTGTCTGCATCCATCAGTTGAGGTGGTGATGGCCGTACTACTCTCTGTTGGTAAGGCCTCTGTCTAAAAACAAAATATATCGTCTAAATCAAAAACTGTATTCATATAAATATTAAATTAGAATGATTTCTCTATAAATAACAGTTTAGTTACTCTTGTGTAATGTAACCGGTAGAACGTTACACAAAGCCAAGACTACTACCCATCGTATAGATGTAGTGAAGTGTGAGCGCGGGTGAAACAGTTTTCGTCCGTTTTTCTCCGGCTGCCTCCTGAACTTCATGAATATTTCAACCAGGATCAATTATTAAAATGATTTACTAGTGCCGGGTCGGCCGAACAACGCAGGGTCAATATATGCTGAAGTTGCGTAATATCTTCATGCGAGGATATAGTTTGAGAATTTTCCTCATACATTACGTGAATTTCAGCTAAAAAAGGTTAAATTTAAGCAGGTACGTGATTCATTCTTATTTATGCAGCCCTTGTCATGTCCGACTCTACTTGTATAAATAACAATGAGCTTCATTCTGGATTCTGTTAACTCGCGTGTTGATTGACATTTAGATAAAGCTTTTCCTGAAACCACACGTTTTAAAGGCTCTAAGAGATCAATCAAAGTTAACAACAGAGCTCTAGCCCAAGCAGATGTAAATGGGGAAAGTCTACAAAGATGACAAGATCGAACACGCCCGCGTGACAATCTGGAGCCAGCCTTCGAACTGTAATGATGTAGGATGACACATTTATCAAAACAATAAACGAATTAGAATGAAATTAACCACACTGACAACTTTTTTATTTTTTATTTATTTATTTATATTTATTCTCGTAAGCATCCGCTTAGAACGGAATGAATGAGCGGTGGTAATTTCTTTTTTATAAAAGTACTCGTAAATACTGTACATGATTAAGCAGATAGACACATTCGTGAAAACTTTCGTCCAAACAAGAACCAAGCCCACCAGATTGATATTGAATTAGAATCATAATAAGAATTGCTCGTTTAATGGATTGAGATAAGATTAATTTGTTTTGATTAAATATTTTGAACAATATCTCTATAAGTAATGCCTCAATAAGGCTAATTCATTCTCTTTATAATTCTACGAAGTCTCGGCTTATATGGAGATAAGAAGAATCTCAAGTGTCTTTTATCTAAAGCTTTGCTCAAAAGTTAACGTCTTTATCCATTTTGAAACTCTCGAGTTGCATCTTCGAAAGTAATGTCTCAGTTTGCGAGTCTCGAAGGAAATTTGGTAAGGAAATTCTGATGGAGGTCGGGTGTCGGGTGTCGGGTCTCGGGTGTCGGGTCTCGGAGCCCACGTACGGCTCGTGTCTTTGAATAAACGCCGAGACGCGAGGCTCGGCTCGGCGAGGCTCGGTCACTGGGGCATAGACGGCGCACTCTTGTCGTTGTGCTCAAGCTTCGTTACTGATTGTTCGGCCCTGAATAGTTTTGTAGTACCTACATAGAAAGGTCTCTTGAATGAGTTGCATGAACTGTCGATATCGTTTTTACATGCGACTGATATTGTTTATTGTTGACAACAATACATACTTACTCACTGCGCTGGCGCAACGACCCAAAGTGACTCTTGCCCTCCGATACACATGCTTTGTGAAGCTACAACTATCTCGTTTTAACGCTGACGCTGATTCGACCCCACCACCACCACCGTACGGAGCTTTCACTGTAGGTAGCACCATAATCAGACCCCGAGCTTGATAAACTGTGACAGGAAATACATTGTCTTAAAATTATTGAGTAACCCTTGAAAGTCAGGCATTGCTTAATTCTACCTTCAACTGCATGAGATAGTGGTGAAACCCTGGACATTTAAAAAAAAAATGAATTGTGTACTTGGCTGTTGTGAGGTCTTCCACGAAGCAGAAAACTCACTTCCGTTTTGTAATGAACCGTTAGAAAATGTTTTGAAATAAATATATATACTCATTTTAACACCGCAGTAATAATAATACCATAATTTTAAAAAGTAAACCTGACGTCGCTCCGCGTTGTTATTTGGGCTTTGTTTCTCGGTCGCACCAGATTAACCTTTCATATAATCTTATCGAATGCTCAAACACGCGCAATTATTGTCTATACCTACCCATGTATCTCTAAGATAATATTTTATAAACAGCTCTTAATAATTTAATGGAGATTTGTACATTGATAATATTATGCTTCACTAGTCTACTTATAATATAAATAGACTAGTGAAGCATAGTGTTATCTGTGTGTAATAATATCTGTATATGATATAGTTATTAACTGCGCCCGGCAGTTTCATCCGCGTGGACTAAAGTTTTGATAGATTCTAGTAAAGGCCACTCTTATCATTTAGGGGGTTAAAAATAGTTCACGACCTATTCCCAGACCTGCCCAATAAACACTAAATAAATCACAAAGATGTTCCGGAGGCGGTCGGTTCCAAACACCGTGACATCGGGATGTTATATATTAGTAAGCAGACACAAGTGTGGGTCTGAAGCTCACTCGCCTAGCTAATCATTATTAAACGTTACCACATTGTGACAAGTGTCAAAATGATATACCTGACATGGCAAGTGAGTGTCAATTTAGTCTGTGGCCACGTATTATATACATGTGCATAGTATAGCATCCTATATGTTCTTATGTGAGATCCTGTTACTGGTGAAACGATCTAGTTTACCTCTTAACATGTTTTCGTTCTTGATTTACAATTGTTTAAATTACCTTTACCCACCTAACGATCGCCTTTCTTGTTGCAGGTAAACGCGTCTGTAACGTCGGTACTTACGGGGGATGGTGTCACGAGTGTGGACGTCATCATACGATGAGGGGGGGGGGGGGGGGGGGGGGGGCGGCTGGGTTCAGCATAATATATATTATATTGCTTCTACAGTCTGAGCTTTGCACTTTTGTTATAAAATGTTCAAAATATTTTTATTAATCGTTTTTGTTCAGTAAATTCCTTATAGCTTTTGAAAATTACTCCAATTTATTCCTTTTTTCCTTTTTTTTCAATACTGTATATATCTTCTAGCGTTTGACCACTATCTCACTTGATGGTCGGTGATGATGTGGTCGAAGATGCTATGACGCATGATGTTATCCTTAAAATATCTCCACCATATTCTGAGTCAAATGAAACCTTGTTCATTTTTTTTCTACCCTGCTGAACAAAGTTAAACAATAAAGCACGTTTTGACTGGATTATGCTAGTGTCAGTGGACACGTCACATTTAATATGACATTTTTCCCAAGTTTTTCACACATCGATATTACTAATTTATATTAAAGACTTAGCAAGTGCCGATGACATTATATAGAAGCTCGCGGGTGTTTACAGGGAGAGAGGGGGCGGGATAAATCCTGATGCACGTTGTTTTTAAATTATAACAAAATAAATGTGTACCTTACAGAAGTCACAGACGACCCACGGGAGCTCAATATAAATACTAATCACATTTTAGACTCTTTAACTTCCTTTTTCTGGTGCGAGACAGTTCGAGCGCGTTTCTCGTTACAGCGATAGTTTCTGATTAATACCAAAAAAAGACAATAACATATGTTTACTTTTTAATACTCGACTAGTAAAAGAAATCGTATTTTGATTCATCACGTTTAAACTTCATGAACTGATCTCTTAAATGGTATTTATTGAGTTTATCAGACATGTATATACAACTTTCAACAAAATAAATTAAATTGAACTTAAAACTCAAAATTATCTGTTTAGTAAATGGTTAAGCCTTAAATGACGTGACTATAAATTAATTATTAATATTCATTTATTCATATTATCCATACACGTGAAGAATTATAAGTAATCATAATAAGATAGTATCTCTAAACATTTGTAAATAGTACCTTACCCTTAGTGCAATATTCAATGATACAATGCATGTTCATGGTTGTGTGAGTAAGTAAATATAATATAATGTTTCTATGTCAGTTACATAGCGAGTCAAAGAATTATGCTCTATAAAAATACCTACGCTCTTACGTTGAGGAATTCCGCATAACTATAGAACGCTTGGTTGATAAGCCACCTCTTCAATCTCGATTTAAAAACAACTGAATTTGTAGCTCCCGTTATGTCTGCGGGGAGCTTGTTATACACAATAGGACTCATAACGTATTACATAACTATTTATGATATGGGGCATGTTTTAGGTAGATTAGAAGGTTTATTCAAAATGGCCCCACCATCCATAAATAACTGATTTCCCTTGATATTTGCTCTTATCATCGAATTCGATTTCACCATCAAGGATGATATTGCACAAGGATCGGGGAATGTCGTTTTAATGAGCTTCCGCAACATTATTGAAAATTGATCCCCTTTTAACGTTCCGAGCGCTCCTGGGCGCATAACACGTCGCGCCGGGTAACACAGCTTGTTGGGGAAAATGTGTCTCGTCATTGCGCATAGCGCCTAAGGGTCTGTGCACACGGCGCGTTTTTGACGCACCGATGACGCGATCGCGCGTTTCACGAACGCGAACTCACGGTAATCTAGATGAACGACAAGCAGATAGTCGCATTTGTATCGATCAACGCGCGTACAACGCGACAATCTAATAGAATAGTCTACTTTTTCTTTTTTTTAAATCATCAATATAGCCGGCGTAAGCAATGTCCCGTTCGACTACATTTTACTACAATTTGAGGAGCCTCGTGAAAGTTCTGTGCCAATATAACTGAGCGTTTACGGCGCCACTAAACATTTTTTGCACGTGTGAAAAGGTTTTATCTCTGCATCTGAATTGAGTTCAATGCATGCGCACATCGTCGCCATTGGAACCCTAAAAATAATTTGTCAAAATGTTCCGTAAGGCCATTAGAAACTTTATTATGTAGATAATTCTTGCAAAAGTTATATAGTTAATAGGTGTTTCGGATTGAATCAAGATTATGGTTGTGTCGTTTGATGCTAATTCCATCTCTTTGTAGAAATTCTTTGCATAATCTGCCGGTCATTGACATAGTTATTACTATCTAAGGACCGACTAGGACTCGTGCAATATTTGCAGGAAACTTATTCTCCGACCAGTGCCGAACTGATGTCCAGCTCTTCATCTGATCTGGGGGTTATCACCGTACCGAGCGTTCCGGCGCGGCGGTTTACTGCTCAATATGACGTGGGTTCTTAGTTAATAGGGATGCATGAAACTCGCGTTTTGAATATAATATACTTAAGTAACAGAGAATTCTAATTTGACTCCTCAATTAGTTTTGGATAAAATGTATAATTTGAAGATGTTATTAAATCGGGAACGTCGCGTCAGTTGTTTAATGGTGGAGTCGTCCTGATAACCTCACAGTTATATAAACGCCAAAGTTGGAGTGTGTCTACTCAGTTCTGTGATGGCAGAACGAATTTACATGTTCGGTACGGTGTGTATTATTGAGTTTGTCCAACCGCTAGAAAGACAAAATGGATTTGCATAAAATTTTGTACAAACATAGGTTAATGCTATTCTAATAATCTAAAGGAGATACCCAGATGTTATAGAGAACGAAATATAAAAGTCTTTAAAGTAAACATATAAAATAAATTTACCCAAAAGTTCTAGAGCCGCGCACCGAGCCCCCGACAGCTCCCACGGCTGGAATATTGTGTGACGTCATTGTGCGCCGTTTCGCTTGCAAATTGGTCGCAGCCAGCATCGGGCGCTGCGGTTTGACATTTACATACTACGTAATGTGACACTTCATAGAATACAATAGAAAACAAGTAGTGACATTTAAAGTGCCGCGTTACTGAGCTCGTGAAAGCTTACACAAACATGCGATTGACTCTCATCCAAGCAAACAACTTGTTGGTATCATAGTTTACACTAATAGGTACCTACTAGCCGCCCCCGGCGGTTCCATCCTTGCTAATAAGGATTTTATTCCTACCTCCATTATCCCACGGGAACCATACTTTTTCCAGGACAAAAAGTAGCGTTTGTTCTTCTCTGAGGTCCCATCGGTCCATCGATCTCAATACCAAAGCTTATCAATATTGGTTCGCGGTGTGGGCGTAAAAACTTAACAGACGGACAGAGTTAATTTCACATGCATAATACATATTACAAGTAGGGTCCGCGGTTTCACCCGCATAGTTATTGTTTTTTCTCGCTACCTCAATTATCCCACGGGAACTATAATTTTTTCCGGGATAAAAGTAGCATATATGTTATTTTGGGATCTGATGTATCTACATACCAAATTTTATGCAAATCCGTCCATCCGTTTGAGCGTGAAAGAGTAACAAACATACTTCTATACATACAATTTTTGAATGTATAATATTAGTAGAATAATGATACATCCATTTTTTATAGACTCCCTTTAAACATTTTTTTGGTTAATTGCATTATGCCACATACCACGTCATGCTATGTGCCACATACCACGTCATGCTATGTGCCACATACCACGTCATGCTATGTGCCACATACCACGTCATGCTATGTGCCACATACCACGTCATGCTATGTGCCACATACCACGTCATGCTATGTGGCACATACCACGTCATGCTATGTGGCACATACTAGTAGCGGGAAACCTATAGCTTAGTTGGCAAAGCAACGTCGTGTTCTCTGGCAGTGTTCAAATCCTTCTAGGAACCATATTTAAATGTTAATCTCTTAATTATAAAATGCGCGCCCGCTGTGAACAATCTACTGGATTGTGGTACACTGCGGTACATTGTAAATGAGACCGTAAGGCTTATTTTGCTAACCAACTGAGACTCTTTGATATGAAGTTGCTCGGACTCGGCCGTACATTACTATCGTGCACCAAACGCTTGCGCGATTCAGAAACCTACAGCGCCATCTAGTTAACGGGTAGGTACTAATCTATATTTCTATACTAAACCTTGAAAATAATCTTTCAACTTCAACAATGTGTTGTAATATAGTGTAGTGTGCATACTGTAGGAGGAAGTCTATTATACCCGGCAGGTCTCATAATAAAGACAGACCTTTCGGATTGTATGTGACGTTATCCAGCTGAATAGTTCTTGTCCCGGCCGGGCCCGGGTACAACACCGCGGTGCCATTTGTTCCCGCGCCCCTTCCTCTGAAGATATTCAGACACCGTAGCAAATATATTTGCTTGACCTGGTAACACCCACATTACATATCGGAGTGGTTGATAACAGCTGTGGCTCAGCGGGACTATACGCAGATACACTATTATACATATGCTCATCTATTCTTTTCGCCGGGTCAATAATGGGTCAGTATTTTTATATGTATTATGTTTTAGAATATTCCACCAATAGCTGCCGCTGTACACGTAATCAAATTGTTACGAGCGTTCCAACTGTATGGTTTCAAATTAAAGCTTATTACCAATTAAAAATAAGAAATAATAATATAAACTATATTGATTGACTTTTGTATGTATACATTTAGATGAATTTCATCTTAACTGACATTGTAAAACATTAATTAATTAAGTAAATATTGTATGTCGTTGTGGACGTAACTGTTGATTGAAACAATTATTTGATATCTATAAGATTTTTTTATATGTATACACAGGGAACATTAAAAACAATCTGAATCTGAATCTTAATTAATATACAGCTTAAAGGATGACATAAAAAATATTCATTAAAAAATAATATATATTATTATCAACAATAATAGGTACGTATGAACAAAATTATACGTTTAATTGAAATACTATCAGCCTCTACTAACATTAATGGTGGAATGACAAATTAGTATTCTGGTGACCTTGGTGCCAGGAACTTACAAACAACAAAATGCAGACAATTACCGTTTCTAAGGGGACCTCTTTCAGAAAGGGCAGCATTTTGGTCACGTGTTACTTGGATTAGCCGCCCCGGCAGGTCGTGAAAATTTGGTGGTAAAATTCATATCTGAGGCTGGTACGAGCCAGTAGCAACCGGTCTTGTGGAGATCACGGCAGAAGGCCCAATGTCCAGCGTTGGGCGTCTTCTGACTGATGAGTTTTCATTCCATTAATGATCAGGCGAGTTACTTTTCACCGAAATATAAGGATAGTGGGATCCGGCGGCAAGAGAGTTCACATAACAACAATATATCTCAACATAGCGTGTACAGTGCACATTGGGCTCACCCTCATCGCTTCAAATGTAATACCAAAACATTTCACGACTACCCTCCTGTCACGGCGCATCACTCTCATCCAACCCTTTTTAACATTCTTATTTGTCCATTTGCAAGAGTTTGGCCGATTGTACGGGACCCTCAGCTGTGGAGTGCGATAACACGTTAAAAAGATGACGTACCGGGGTCTGAGCGGCTTATCCGTGAATCTAGTCGTAAGACCTCCTTTGTAACCGATTTTAAAAAAGGAGGAGATTGTATGTATAATCAACTGTATGTATGTACGTTGTTCATATTGTTTTTTTTAAATGAATGTCCACTCAATGATTTCTTCTCAATTTTTGGCCCGATTCTGAAAATTATTTTTGTTTGATAGAGTGCACCTCCGAGGTAGCCCCATTTAAATGTTATCAAAATCGGCCAAGCTGTTATTGAGTTATACTCCAAGATCTAAAAATGTAACGTCTTCTTTATTTATGGATATTTGTAAACGTTTAGCGCCAAAATCCATTTGCTGGTCGCGCATGCGTGTTGCGCGGCGCCCACAGACTATATGTAGAAAAACTGCGTTGCGATCTCCTCGGTCCGGCTGAAGTTGTATCCTAATGGTTAAAAAGTTACATTATGATACAGTTGTCCATAGATCTGTATCATAATGTCCAAATCCTATTTTTAGAAGTCTGAGGAGTGGCACTAGCTTAGGCAAGGGCTGCCTGCGTAGTTACTTCTCGTCCGAAGGAGTGTGCTAACAGCAAACCAAAGTAATCCAGCGTAACAGTATAATTATTCACATTAAAAGTTCAGTACAATAACTATTTATAAATTGCGTAAAAGATATTGAAATTACGGTGAGGGATCGAGCGACACGGGCTTCGCGTCTATCTGTCAGGGCAGACTGCTGCGGGTGGCGGCCGGTCGCGCGACGGTGACGCGCCGCGCCGCACCGCATTCCTGCGCGAGCGCCGGACGGGTGCGGTGCGCTGCGGTGCTATGCAATACAGCGACAAACTAACTGTCTGTTATTCTGTGGCGTGACACAGCCGCTCCGCGTCGTTAAGTAATGAATGAAAGAATGTGTGCATGTAAATATAAACATAAATAGGTAAGTATATCAGGATAGAATATTATAATGATACATAAAATATGTGGAAATGTTTATATGAGATTTGTATAATGTAAAAGAATATTGATATGTAAATATATAATGATTTATGTAAACGAATATGAATATGGAAAATATTGACGAGTAGGCCACATTACTCCCCTCCAGAGACCGTCACTACGGGCGATAGTAGTCAGGAAAACGTACTATACGCCCAGAGCGAGTTTTCTTTGCATCAACCTGAACTGGAGTAGGGATAGGAATATCCTGTTGCCTTATAGGCATAGGATCAGGTGGTGCTGTCGGGGAAGAAAGAGTGGTAGGCGGAGGAGAAGGGTCTACTAAAATATATGCTGGTTTGAGCCTGTCGATAGAAACGTTGACCTTTTTGCCCTTAACCAGTATTGTGTAGACTTTATCGCCTCGTTGGAGCACTTCATAGGGGCCGGTATAGGGAGGTTGTAAAGCACCTCGTACTGTATCGTCCCTTAAAAATACGTGGCTTGAAGTGGCTAAATCTTTGAAAATAAAGATTTTGTCTTTACTATGACGAGCGGCGGTTGTAGGTTGAAGTTTCAGAGCAAAGTGACGTAGGCGAGTTGTGAAGTCTGATATATCAGTAGTGTGGGGAGTTGTACCTTGGAAGAATTCTCCCGGCAGCCGTATAGGCTCGCCATACACCAACTCGGCAGACGAAGCTTTGAGTTCATCCTTGAACGAGCTTCTTATGCCTAAAAGAACTAAAGGCAACGAGTCAACCCAACTGCTGTCAGAGTGACACATTATTGCTGCTTTTAGCTGGCGGTGAAATCGTTCCACAAGTCCGTTACAAGCTGGGTGGTACGCGGTTGTTCTGCGATGTTTGAATCCAATCATTTTTCCTAGATATTGGAAAAGTGCTGATTCAAACTGTCGACCGCGGTCAGTGACGATGTCAGTAGGACATCCAAATCTGGATATCCATGACATCAATGCCTTCCCAACTGTCTCTGCAGTTATATCTGGCATTGGTGTAACTTCTGGCCAGCGTGTGAAACGGTCCACCGCCGTAAGGCAGTAGCGATGCCCTTGTGAAAGAGGCAGAGGTCCAATAATATCTACGTGGATAAAAGAAAATCTAGCGCGGGGTAAGTCGAACGTGCCCAGTGGAGATGACACGTGGCGACTGACTTTGGCGCGTTGACAAGGCAGACATTTTCGTGACCATTCTCGACAGTCTTTGCGTGCACCCGGCCAGATAAATCGCTCAGCGACTAGTTGAGCACTTGCTTTGGCACCTGGATGGCTCAGATTGTGAAGACTATCGAAGAGTTGCTTTCGGAAAGGTTTTGTCACGAAAGGTCTTAGTGATCCTGTGCTAACGTCACAGTAAAGCTCGATTTTCGAGTTGGGTAATTTTAACTTCTTTAAGCGGAGTGAAGATTCGCCGTCTAAAAATTGAGAAAGCTCTGGGTCTGAAGCTTGTGATGAGGCTAGTGCGGTCCAATCAATTGGCATCTGCAGTTCTTCAATTCTAGACAGTGTATCCGCGACCACATTGTTTTTGCCTGAAATGTGGCGGATATCTGTCGTGAATTGCGAGATATAATCAAGATGGCGGTATTGACGGGGCGAACAGTTAGCTTTCCGTTCGTGAAAAGCATAACTAAGTGGTTTGTGGTCGGTGTATACCACAAAATGTCTTGCCTCCAACATGTGGCGAAAATACTTTATACTTTCGTATATGGCCAAAAGCTCGCGGTCATATGGCGAGTATTTTTGTTGAGGGGGACTTAGCTTTCGCGAAAAGAATGCGAGAGGCTGCCATGCGTCGTCTACTAGTTGCTGCAAAACTGCACCCATTGCGAAGTCAGATGCATCTGTTACTAATGCTAATTTGGCTTCACAATCTGGGTGGGCAAGTAATGCTGCATTAGACAAGCTCTCTTTGCACTGCTCAAAGGCTAGCAGTGTATCACCAGACAGGTTAACCGGATGAGACGCTTTGACAGAACCAGTCAACAGTGCGTTTAGGGGTGCTTGAATTTTTGCAGCGTGTGGTATAAATCGTCTGTAAAAATTAAGCATACCTAAAAATCGTCTCAACTCTCTTACTGTCTTGGGTGCGGGAAAACTGTTAATGGCCTCGACTTTGGTTTTCAAGGGTTTTGTGCCTGATGCAGAGATTTTATACCCTAGGAACGATACCTCGCTTGCTCCGAACACACACTTCGAAGTATTCAGCAAAATACCATATTCCTTCATGCGAGTGAAGAGTTGTCGGAGGTGAGATTCGTGGTCTTCTTCGGTCTTTGAGAAGACCAAAAAATCATCCAAATAACAGTAGCAGAACTCGAGCCCTCTCGTCATTTCATCGACGAAACGCTGAAATGTTTGCCCCGCGTTACGGAGGCCAAAAGTCATAAATTTAAAGTCGAATAGACCAAATGGGGTAGCGATTGCGGTCTTCTGGATGTCGTCTTCATGTACTGGTACCTGATTATATGCTCTTACCAAATCAAGAGTAGAAAAGAACTTAGAACCAGCGATATTATGTGCAAAATCATGAATATGTCTTATGGGATAACGGTCGGGTATAGTGCGTGCGTTAAGCATTCTATAGTCGCCGCAGGGCCGCCAGCCGTTGTCCTTCTTAGGAGCTAAGTGTAACGGGGACGCCCAGGGACTGTCAGAAGGACGCACTATTCCGTTAGTGAGCATCAGTTCAAATTCTTGCTTAGCAATTTTTAATTTGTCAGGAGCTAGTCTCCTCGGTGTGCACGATATGGGAGGTCCAGGCGTAGTTCGAATATAATGTACAGTGTTATGTCTCGTAGTAGTCAGAGTGCCTGAAGGGCGGGTAATTTCAGGAAAGTTATCTAAAATTTTATGAAACTTTGTGTCACCCGTCCAAGTCTTAACAGAAAATACATTTGTTTTAGCTATGGAAGCGCTTGTACATAATGTAGTCGTATTATCTACTAAACGTTGATTCCGCACATCTACTATTATATTATAATAAGACAAAAAATCTACGCCTATTATCGCCCTATTAACATCGGCCACAATAAACTGCCAAGGAAAGTCGCGTCGCAAACCTATGTTGAGCATTAAATTAACAGGGCCGTAAGTTTTTATAGTGGAACCGTTCGCTGCACATAGCTCAAAATCAGTTTTGAGGCGACGTTCCCTAACAGCTGATCTGGGAAAAACACACACATCACTTCCCGTATCAATCAAAAATTGCATTTTAGTCCGTTGATCGGTAACAAACAAGCGACCGGAAGTAGGACAGGCGTCGGCCGCCATCACGGACTGTCCTAAGCGTTTCCCGAGAAGTCACACGGTTTCACACACTTATTGGCTTTATTTGAAAATTTCGCATGATACCAACAGATAGGAAATTTCCGATAATTTGACTGAGATCTTCTAGAACTCGATCGGTGACGGTGACGGTGGCTCGACGACTCTCTCGCTGTTGACCGTGACATCCTGTCAAGTTTTGTCGACAGAGTTTGCACTTGTCGAGTTAATTCAGCGATTTGTCTTTCCATAGTAGGCGTTACCTGGGATGTCGACGCCATCGATACTTGAGGACTGGCTGGCACGATGTCCTGCAACCTATCCGCTAACTCGGCAACTTCTTCAAGTGTAGCCCTAGATTGGGAGGCCACGATACTCTGGATGCTGCTGGGTAGTCGGCTCGTCCATAGGGTTTTGAGAAATTCCTCTGGTACGCCTGGTCCCGCGAGATGACGCAAATGACGTAAAAATTGTGAAGGCTTTCTATCCCCGAGCTCCTCATGAGTCAACAGTTGTTTGACTTTTTTCTCTCTCGACGCTGACAACCGTTTGATAAGTTCGGTTTTTAGCCGTTCGTACTTGTTAGTGGCTGGAGGTGCCGTGATCACATCTTCTACCTCTGCTGCGTATACGGGGTCTAATTGGCCCATGGCATAATGAAAACGCGTCGCATCTGTCGTAATATTGGCCAACGCAAACTGGCTTTCTAACTGCGCGAACCATAGCGCCGGCTTTTCAGGGTAAAATGGCGGCACACGCACGCCGACTCGATTGACGTCGAAATTGCGGGCCGCGGCGTCGCTCTGCTGTTCCTTTGGCTCGGTCATTCTGTGTTCTATCGGGGTCACCACTGAGGAGTGGCACTAGCTTAGGCAAGGGCTGCCTGCGTAGTTACTTCTCGTCCGAAGGAGTGTGCTAACAGCAAACCAAAGTAATCCAGCGTAACAGTATAATTATTCACATTAAAAGTTCAGTACAATAACTATTTATAAATTGCGTAAAAGATATTGAAATTACGGTGAGGGATCGAGCGACACGGGCTTCGCGTCTATCTGGGCAGACTGCTGCGGGTGGCGGCCGGTCGCGCGACGGTGACGCGCCGCGCCGCACCGCATTCCTGCGCGAGCGCCGGACGGGTGCGGTGCGCTGCGGTGCTATGCAATACAGCGACAAACTAACTGTCTGTTATTCTGTGGCGTGACACAGCCGCTCCGCGTCGTTAAGTAATGAATGAAAGAATGTGTGCATGTAAATATAAACATAAATAGGTAAGTATATCAGGATAGAATATTATAATGATACATAAAATATGTGGAAATGTTTATATGAGATTTGTATAATGTAAAAGAATATTGATATGTAAATATATAATGATTTATGTAAACGAATATGAATATGGAAAATATTGACGAGTAGGCCACAAGTCTATTAAAAACATTAGTTAAAGCACGATTCGTGCGAGTGCGACATCCTTCATAAACATAGTTGAGCCAGTTCGCCCTCGGCGTATGTATGTAAGTATGTTCATATTATTTGTATACCTCCTGCGGTAACGTAATAAACAACCCTTTCCCTGTCGCCGTCGGTTCTTATCTTGCAGATACAAACACATAATAATAATAATGTTAATTATTTTCCTCGAGCGAGCCTTATCTTCCTTCCTGGAGCGGCGTCATATTATTGACGTAAGCAGATGTAAGCGAGTTAACAACTTGTGACGTCATTACTTGCGACTTCATTCGGTTTGCCATGTTATATCTTTGTGTGGGATATTAACGCCTGTTTTGTTTTACTATGAAGACATTCTGGGTGAGCTGTCAACTGGTAGTGGGTTGAAACATTTGTGCTAACTAAAGTGTGGCAAGAATTAGGGGATCGATTAAATCTGAGTTATTGTTACTAGTGATAAGTCATTTATTTTAATGAAGGAATCTGCCAATAAAACAATATTCCTACCTATTCGTTGTAAATTGTCATTAGCTAATATTTACACCTGTTATTAACATCTTGAATTGACTATTAGAATAAAGGTATCCTTATCTTTTAATACTTTGACCAACAAAAACAAAATGTCATTCAAGAAATATAATAATCGTGTCAATCGACACGAAAATACCAACAGCTAAACTGAAAGAAATTAAAGTAACTTTCAGCGAGTATTTTTCACATTTAATTTATACTCATATTTCCACAACATGGTGGTACGTTACTTTCTAGTGGGTGGGTACTGGCTGCTCGACTAGCTACCACAGTGAACTTGGACAAACTGTCACCAAGCACACAGTGTATTCAGAAAGCTGTCCCTGGTACCCAAATAACAGTCTAGATCTAGGGTGACCTCACCTTCGAACATATCGTCACTGCCCATCACGTGAGATAGTCGTCAACTGCTGCATTTTTAAAGTATCAAAAAAGTTATGACAATAAACCAGCAAAGATAATCCTAGTTTTTAACATTGAAAAGTCAACCTAATGTTCGATGGAGTAAAGTCGGCCCGCCCCCCTCCGGGGAGCTCCATAAATGTTAACGGCCTGCCTGAGTTTGTCATTTGCTGAAGGTTTCCTCTATTTGTGCGAAGTATTATCGTGAGTCCCCCCTCCTCCGCTAATACTCACCTTGTTATTGGATATCAGTGATTCCAGTATCCGGAGCACAAACCACTAACGCAATCGCAGTAGCGTTCTCGAAAAACAGTTGAATTCAGAAAACTGTTATTACGTAAATTGTGTTTCTTGTGTTCCTGTACAATATGGTCTTGTAAGTGACATTTTAGTGATTTCTTTCTTAAGACAATAAAGTTCTTATTATTATTTAAAAAAAAAAGTTTCTAAATATACCGAAGAACAATACATTAATTGTATACCACCTGAAGCTACTCTAATCATTCTTTATCTAGTGTCTTAGTTGCGGACCAGCGCTAGTCTGCTTAATTATCTACGTCTATCAATTTCTGGTTGAAAAAGCACTTCGCATTACTTATAAATTAACTCATAGTTAACTGCTCAGATTACCACACGCTTCCAATTCTATATAATTTACAGAACAGCTGTTACTATTTTAGGTAAATACGGGTATTAGGTCGCTGTATTGTTTATTAATTATTAAGCTGCATACACCCCGAACGCTTCCCTACTCCGACAACAAAAAAAACACATTCATGCGTATAAAAGAGTCCATACTTGATACACACATTCCCTTATACACAAAACACACACATTAACTTCACACAGTGTACACAATTATACACTCCCAAATTGCACATAAATCATATTACAAGTGTCGCTGCATAATCCAAATGAAATGAACTGAAATTTGTGGCAATATTTTTTTTATGTTCTCGTTTTTTTTTAAGCCTTAGCTAATTTAATTCGGCAAAAATCTTAGTACGAGAAAAAGGGGTGGACTGAAAAACAGCGTTTCGTTTGCTACATTGTAAATGAAACACAAGCTGAGTCTATCCCTATTGCTCTATAATTACTCAAGTTAATGTGTCAGTGTTTAAACTAAGTAGAATATTATTTAAGTAGGATATTTGTAATAGTGTTTATTTATCTAGGTCTACTGTAGTTCATTAGTATGCTTGAGCAATAAATGGATGTTTTATTTATTTTTATTTATTAACAATGTGATTCACCACTAGTAGTACAACACTCACTCGCATTTCTGATGCGTGGCCACATTACGTACGAGCGGTATACTATTCCCGCCTGTAGTAAGAAAACAGTTACTCGACGCCCCCTAGCGGCAATAAATTACCATCAGGGGGATACATCCATTGAGAAGTTCGATAAACGACCTCGACTGCACTGCGAGACTGCATTTGAATAAGTGAGGGACGATCTATGATCGGAAAGCTATAAATAACGGCATAACACTTCCTGAACGGGAAAAGTAAGTGGGGCTTTAACGGAAAAAAAAGCTAATCGTATTAGAAATCAAACTAGCACTGACTAGCTCTGTGACTACTTTGGGTTTAAACTCTAGTTATTTACCTCCATTTCTATTTAATTTATCAATACCTGCATCTGAATATTACAAAAAAAAAATTAGGACGAGTATTTTATCTACACTCTTAAAGCGAATGATAAATGTAAACTCTAAGGCTTTCACGGCCGGCGTTGCATGTTGTATGTATTGCTTCCGGGCTGTTTGGCCGTGGTCTAAGTGAAACTTGTGTTCCAGACGTTTCGTCGATCACTGCGGTCTACATCTTCACTGATGGCTCATCAGTATCAGAGAAGACACCAAGATGTCGGCCGCAGTGATCGACGAAACGTCTGGAACAAAAGTTTCACTTAGACCACGGCCAAACAGCCCGTAAGCAATACATACAACACGAATGATAAATGTTTAGATGTTAAGTTTCGGAATAGGTTATCCGAAATAAAATAAAATAAAAAATCGTATAAAAGGCGTAATATCTATTAAATAAATACATACATAACATACATAATATTTATAATAAATATTGCATTATTCATATCAATAATGCAATATTTTAATTAAATCTCCGTACTAATCTGAAGAATGGCTGGCAGCGACCTCTATGATTATCCTAGCCTTGGACAAAGTGCTGTCCAAGGTTAGGATTATTATGTCATTAGTTTATTTGTTAATCTACCTAGTTGTAGAATCATTGCCCTGTCCAGTCCACCAGACAAATGAATTTTCTGAATCAGATTCAGAGAACTGTTCGAAATATAATATTAAGAGGCGCGCGAACCGACAGTATCCGGTAATAATCGTGAAATACCACCATCCGGTTTTATTGTTATTGATAGAATGACCCGCCAAAATAACCCTCTGCGGTACTTGTTCAAATGTATACAATATAAACGGTAAAGCTTTCGATAAAGTGCTCCCCTCACCATAAGCCTTGACGGCGCGCCGTAATAACTCGCGCCAATTGCGTGTGCGCCGCGCGGATGGCTCAAATGTCTCAATTTATTTTTGTCTATGTTTCGAGGGAAAGAGACAACAACATCGATCCACTCGCCGTATAGATCATGTAGATAATGACTTCATTAGCTTCATGATCTATATCTAAGTTTCGATCTAGGTTTCGGGCATGTCCGATGCTCATCCTCAGGTGATCTGGCAGCATAAACTCACCTGAGGATCAGCATCGGACATGCCCGAAACCTAGGTCGAAACTTCGACTATAAATGTCAGTAAAGCCGGATACCACATATATATTATAATAAAATGTTTATGTATAATATATATATTATTTTGATGTGATATATATAACAATGTGTCAAACTTACGAGAATTTCCAATCAAAAATTTTGATCATAGACTAGCTGACCCGGCGAACTTTATACCGCCTAACAGTCAAACTTTGATTATTTATTTTTAATACTTATTGTGCTATTCGAAACACCGGGTCACCTAGTAACATAAAAAAGAAAAAAGATAGTTGATAAGTCAACAATTACACAATTTTTTAATATGTCAAGAAATAAAACGTCACTCAATGAATTCCCGTGTTTTGTACATCCATGATGTATGAAGTCCACGTCAGATTTAATATTAATATTTTTATTAAATGTTACAATTAATAATTACTTTAAACAATCATATGAGTTAACTGGGCGTACCCAACGTTAGCGATTTATAATAAGGGTAGTTCTAAAGCGCACCCGGGCCCCAGCGACTAGAGACGTTAGTAAAATACTCTCGAAGGTTTGTCCTAAGGGCAAACATGACGAGGATCTCTACGAGGGGCCAGTACAATCCGAGTGAGGAACACACTACCTGTACGTCACAGGTTAGCTCCAGCACCAATGCTGAAGAGTCATTCGTTATTATTCGTGTGTTCCACCTTTCACTACATTTGTACTATCGCCATCCATTGATGATGTGGTGGTCGATCCTAAAGCAAGAATAATAAAAACCCTTTGAACCTTTTAGAGCTAGTGACACACAGATTAATAGACAACAAAGTAAGTTCATAATAATATTGCAAGTAACTTGTCTTGTTCATAATATACGCAGTGGCTAAATGGCATTCAATATGTTAAAATTACAGTTATTACCCTTTTAGACTTCTTTTTGGGTTTGACCGAATTGAACTGTGACCAAAATAAGTATCCCGTGAGAAGATGACACCACCATTCAGTTCTCTTTGTCTAAACATATCAACACAATCATACATTTACTCTATTTGTAGTCACGAAAGTGAAATTTTTATTAAACATCTGCGATATAAATTCACAATAACGTGGGTAGCATTTCGCATGTCAGCGCCACCAGGTGCGCGTATCGGTGTTTGTCCCGTCGGCGTCGCGTCGGCGTCGGCGTCGCGTCGGCGTCGGCAAATATAACGTAAGCCATTATTACTATTGCGTACTGACGCGACCCCGGCGCGAACCGCTGAACCTGCAACTAAGGATAGAAACGTGAAGTGTCTATAACAGTGTGCTTAGCATATGAATGAACTTTCTTATATACATTTTTCTCCATCGATCCCCATTCATTCATTTTATCCAATAGCATACTACCCTATTAAATAACATTCAATAAGAAAACAAAGCGTATTGGTGACTAATTCGCAAATTCTCACTCATTTTGATTCGATCTCTCAGTGAAACCTGCGTGTATAGCTCTCTACATAACTCTTTTTTTAAACTTTTACTTACTGAAAATAATGAATATGAACTTCATTACCTCATAGATAGAGAATACGTTTTATATCCATAATTAATTATAATTACTTGTCAATATTACTGATTGATTACTTTCTTCGTAGGTGTATTTCAAAAATTTTTTTTTATACATGTAAAGTAATCACATGAACGTGTTCACATGAACAAAATTAAATAAGTTCTTATCATCAGGAAACACTAACAATAAATTTATAAAACAACTGAAGTTCTATACATTCTAACTTCTTACTGCTTTTCTGTGGTTACGGCCACGCGTCTTGATATATCGTCGATCTGAGACACGAAAGAGAACAGTTTTTCATTGATTCAGCGTCACATCTGGCGAAGAAACGCCGCGGGCTTTCCATTCTGATGACCTGACTTGACATTTTTATTGCACACCATATTTCTGCGGCCTCGGAGGCATTCGCTTACGGGCCCAGTGTAAAATATCGTGAAACTCGAAAGGAGACAGGACTGATATTATGATATTTCTGACACGATATATTGAAGAAGTTTCGACGTCGATGGGACGGTTAGCGATGTCGGTCGACCGTTTCGTTTTTTATAGCTTTTGTTTTATGTTTTGTATCAAGGCTGTTCCTTAAATCTCGCCAACGGCCATCAGGAAATATGTTCAATTAGACGGAGAGAGAGAGACGGAGAGGGTTCCGTTCGGAGTTCCTTTACGGGATCGAATCACGAAGCGCGAGACCCGTAGAAAGACAAATAAAGACCAGCAAATTTGCAGGATGTCATTGGTGTAGAAACATATCACTTTGGTTCGAAAGGATATCGTGTAGGTCATGATTAAGATGACGAGGTAGACTGACGAGCTAGTCATAACTGATGACTGACACAAGAGTGGAGGTCAATAGGGGAGGCCTATGTCCGGTAGCGGACGCCATTAAACTGTAAATATGACGATAAATATAAAATTATTATTGCATCAAAATACGAAGAACTTGTCTAAGTATATTAAGTAAGTACAACTTCATCTGAAGTTCTTTTCAAAGCAAATTCAAAAAAATCAAAAGGAAAATAGTCATATCACTATTATCTAAAATAATCAAATATTACAAAAGCTTTTTAAAATATAACTGTTCATCACGAAGTAGAAACTCATATACTTAACATCTACGTCTACGCGCAGTAACAGTTCACTGCGGACCGGACCATCAGCTTGAAGGCCACCGCCGCCGCCGCCGCCGCCGCCAATACAGATTTCCGAAAAATTTCTTTGACAAAAGACGTCCCTTTGTTACTCCTCCTGTCTTTGTTTTGCCCAACTTCTTTGATCAATCATGACAAATTGTATTTTGTTGTAAGAGCGCCCCGTGACGAAGTTTGACAGTTCTCGAGCAGAAGTTTCCTTTTGTGGGAGCAAACGAGTGAGTAAGAATTAGTTGTTAAGGTTAAATCCATCATCTTTGTGAAAAGTGTTTATGTGCTGTTAATCACCGAGTTAGGTAAATAAGTTAATTTGTTAAGGTTTCTTTATTATACACGCCTCCTTTCTACAATGGCCTTGTGAAAAAGTAAGTTTGCTGCGTCACCATTACAGGGCTATAATAATGACAGAAATACTATGTAGATAATACAATTTAACATATTTATCAACATTAGGCAACAACGTATTTATGAAAACTCTAGATTTTTCAACGAACAATTTATAAAGACTATTGTTGTTCAATCAACTAAGAAAGAATTCAATTGAGAATTCGTGAAGAGTGCAATGCTCAGAAATGGCAAAAATAAGTTTTAGATTGTATAGCCTCGCGTAGTTTTGAGTTTGGAACAACATGTCACCAACACAGATCGCAAAATACTACGCACCGAGATTTGAATCATTAGTTTTTTAAGAATATTGGAATTCGCAGATTGTGATATCTCTTAAAAATATTTTTTCATTCATTATTTTGATTTCTATTGAACGAGAAATAAAGCTCGCTAGACCTAGAATGTTTAATGAATTATTTAATTATTAATAATCAAATAAATACATTTTCACAATTCATTAATTATAATTATAGACTTTGAAACTCGTGTTTTATCATAGATTCCACACGAAAATGGAGTTTCGGGGTCTCTGTCCCAATTCACCATTTTTACACACTTATAATAACTAATATTATGCTACTGATCGTACATAGGAAACAACTTGATTACAAATGAACTTACTTAGGATCTTGAATCTTCAAAGCCTGCATGCGCCTTCTACCCAGCGTGCACGGCTCATTCAATTATAAATAGTGCGTCCGTTCTAAGTGCTACCACAGAATAAACATCATTTGTAGTGACAGTGACAGCTACGAATATAATTATCTTGCACAATATTTAAAAAAAACTGTGGAATGTACAAAATGTATTCGTTCAGTTCAAAACGACGCTTACCTTTTCCAAATATTTAGGTAACGTGTGTACCTACTAATATCGATACGGATATATATACGCGAATTTGTTCCAATAAAATACTTGTAATTACCTTTGATCGTGCCTTTCTTGGGAACTCTTTGAAACGTCACGTGCACGCAATTTAGGGCGTATCATCAAAGAACGTTAGCGGCATACGGGTGAAGTTGGCGTGCGGAGCGAGTATGAATGTAATATTTTTATTTGAAGCCTCTCCGGTTTGAAGAATAAACAGGGCGATAAATATTCATGAACGAAGTAAGCCTTCTTGTCGCGGGCCTCGAGAGCCTGATGGATGGCGCCTGGTGCTTTGCCGTCTTGCTTTTGGGAACTTCTATTTTTTATAATGCGTAGGAATCTATTTTAAAATTGAGGTCAAACAAATAAACTAACTTTTTAAAGGGTAAAAATACCTGATCTTAAGCTAGATTATATGCCCCGATTTTTGCAGTTTGAAATGATTTTCATTAAATATAAATTATTTATGAAGGAACAGAAGCTACAGCAAAAGTTCGAGTAGTTTCCTGTTACAAATAAGACCAAGACACGGCCATGATTATGTACATTACTGTGACTTACTTTATTTATTAAAACATTTTTAGTACAAAATAGGTTACTACTAAATAGTTCCAAGCTTCCACTGGCTTGTCGGCAATGCGCATGCGCAGGCACCGCTGGCTGATGAATACGAGACTGGCCCGTCCGAGCTGTGGCTGGCAGGACGCGTGTTGCCTTTGAGGCAGTCTCTCGTATTGAACAAACCCATTTGGAGCCGCTGCGTGACCTTACCACGCCGATATGAGTAGAACATTCCTAGTTTTAGGCCTCAAACATCAAACCCTTAACATTTTGAAAATTATTTTACAAAATTTATAATTAGAGGTTATTTAATGTCATTATTACTATGGTTATTCTGTGACTCGTCATTTTAGTTCATTTAATTATATTATTCATTCCAATAATACAGTTCTTAATCTCATCTTCGTATTACCACTTCACTCCTATATATCCAATATTACAGTAAGCGGTGGAACAATGTACAAATAATCCCCAAAGACGTCCCCATTTGTCTTAGTCCATACTAGGGTCGACCCTGTGGTACACCTACTAAAGGTTTCCGGTACACGGGACTATAACACTCACAAACAAAAATGTAGGTAAGTACGAACGCTTGATCGTTACAAGCATAACTAGGTTACTACATTATCCAATGTCAGACTTAATATACGTAGATCACTACAATACAATAGAAAATAAACCCAAAAGACTGCACCACCATACACATAGTACCCACCTATCCTAACACTACAGTTCGGTAGAATTATATTTAGACTTTACCAAAGTCTAAAGCATAGAAATGGAGTAAAGGTAGATCATATGCATCAATAGGAAGTCTTCGGGCAGAACTTCTTAAGCATAACTTGTAGATAAATAACATTTTCGAAATAAATATAGTTTGCCCAGAGCCACAAAACAGATGAGTCGTGTTGCATTTTGTGTTGCTAATGACTTTTATGCTATCGACTCTCACGAGCACCGAGATCACGAGCTAAAAGTAGAAAAGGTATTCCAAATAGAACGTTAAAAAAACAACGTTTAACATATTAACGGTGTTTTTCGGCTATGGTGTTTCAATGTCATCAAAAAATTCTTTGAGTATGGCGTCATCGTCTAGATAATTAATTTCCAATTGCCATATTGGTCAATCGGTACATTTGGTAATTTAGACGATAGGCAGCGCTTAAGTACGTCCTCTTGGGACGGGAAGATAACGGAAAGGTACTGACAACTTCGTCAGCTGAGCGATATAACGGTATTGTGTCTATTAAATCCCACTGATAACTGATTTATTTTCAACAACAATTTGACGTATCTAGTTTTATCTTATCGTATTTCATTGATGTATACAAACGTGTGATTGGAAACAATAACATGGAACATACGTTCAACGATAATCTTATTTCATTCTCAGCGGAAATGCGTGGGTATAATAATAATGGAATACGATGAGAAACAGATAGATAATCCCCGATATACGCATACGTGAAGATTTCCGAGGGAATTTCCTGCATTCCGCACAATATAAGAACCTTTGCGAGTGAGAGCGTAAGGCGTCGAGGAAACACCTATCTTATATCCAGGAATTCCCCTCAGGGAAATATATTCGCGGGACAATGCGAGTATGGGCGAGTTTTCGGCACATTCATCTCTTTATTCCGAGTGTTAACCTATACATACGTGTACGTATACAACGGTTAATCGCATTGGTTTGACTCATCTCTTGATCAAAAGGAAAAGCTTTCAAATTATTCCTTTCGTGTATTTTGCCGTTTTCGCACCAGGGGTTCATTCGACATTGTATGAGGAAAAGATAATCGCAGTTCGACGCCTGTTCGCGATACGGAAGTTGTTACCGCTCCTCACTTCGATATCTATGGGAGATAGAAGTGCTGTGACCCTGGGCTGGACTATCACGGTGTAGTGCTGAGATAGGTTGGAGCAGTCAGGGCACATCGATCTTGGCGCTATCTCGCCAAATAACGACACTAAAATGGTTAACATCACGCGTATCCGTTTTGAGTCGATGCCAAGGCCTCGACCTCCTACACCTTCCGTCCTCACTTGGAGCGCTAACTATTTCCGCGTTAAAAGATATTCTTGTCAATAGATAGCAAAAAGTGGCCTTAGTCTTACAATACAAACAAACCGGTAACACAAATGGGAGAATAATAACGTGCAAAATTAGATAGAATTAATTGTGATTGAAGTGATTGAGCGGACGAGAGTGAATGATGCTCGCCACCTCCAGGATCGCAATAAGTGAATATCTGTGACAGTTGTCTATCCCTCTGAGCAAAGGGCACTATTTGATATGTATGTAAATATTTGTTTGTGAAAGTCACATAAATCAAAATTTATAATATTTATTATTAATGTTTAAATGTCACATTAATTTATAAATGCGAAAGTAAGTGTAATACAAGAAACACACACTTGTTGCTGCTTCTCGCCTTAACGGCTTAATGCGTTTTGATGAAATTCCGAATCTAGATTAAACCAACCTGGATTAAAAAATAAATAGTTTTTTATTCTGGAGACATTCATGATTCTCCTGTGGTACAGAGGTACAAAGAACAAAAAAACAAATTTAAATTACTATTAGTTTAGAACAAGTAGAATAAGAAAAAATATACACTGCCTCTCTAGGAAGTATTTATGGAACACGGAAAGGGTTGCACGGGCACGTAAGCCTTCAATAATAAAGTATAAACGATGAGGGACCGCCGAGGAGGTCCAAGCCGAGTGATCCATTGCAGGTTCCCAAGATTTATGATAAAACCCCAACTTTTGGATGTCGCCACCCGCGGCGCCACTGTGGCCGTGCCCGAGGCTCTCGACATCTTCTGACACATTACAGATAATCATTCTTACATTCTTTGACTACGAACATTATCATTTCATCTTTAATATCTTTTGGTCTTTTATCTGCAATATCCAATCGATAAAAAAAAAGTTTGTGATAGAGCCATCGTTTCGAGACGGCTATGTTTTGGCTGATAGAAAGATAAGATTAATCTCTTCAACTGAATCAGAAATAAGAATGTCTGTAGAAATACGAAAGTCATTGACATAGCCCAATGGATAGGGCACATGTCTCATAGAACTGATGGTCGATGGGGTCGAATGGTTTTAAAGTCCCGCACCTGGGCTAGCGCTGGCCAGCGCCAGGACTCTCACCGACAAGGTGGAGACGACCTGACCAGGATCGCAGGAAGGAGCTGGATAGGGGACATTTCTAACCAGTCCTTGTGAAGATCACTGAGCGAGAGGAAAATAATAAACCATGTCCTTGACTGACTAAAATGCGGATTAATCCTTCCATAGATTCTACATCAAAATAATATGCAATTGTGAAATCTATATTCTACATTTGCATATTTATACTTCTTAGTGTGTGACTAAAAAGTATTACCAACAGCTGCTCCACCAAATATCATTATGGTGTTCGATTTATGTTTAGTCAGCCCGCTGACCGGGGCGGGGGCGGGGGCGGGGGCGGGGGCCGACGTGTCAACACACGCTAACAATGCTTGCCCACAGCCAGCACAGATAAACTTCCGAAGTTCCAAACGTTGTCATCATAACCATCGAACAAAAACAAACTCACCCATCTAATACTTAAAGGTGAGTTTTGTTCGTGTTAGTTATACACGGCTGAGTAATCATCCATGTAAATGGCGTGCGTCGGACCCGTATTACGTAGGTTTCCCGCGACACGGAGCGCGAGTCGGGATGGATGGATTGACCGAATGCAGAATAATTGTTAATGTGATTTCAAATGTAGACTGTGTAAGGTTTTCAATTATTAGCTCTTTTTAAACATTGTTGTGTCAAAAATGGTTATATTTGTGATTGAGTCAAGATAATACCTATTTTATTGTGCCGTGGTGGTACCGGCCTAGCATAGTACTCTTCCATCTCTTCCCTTGGGTGCCGTAAGAGTCGGCTAAGGGACCACGTACCAGAAGGAGGGCAGCAGCGCCTTCTGAGGATTAGAAATCATACTGCGGTCGCCAACCCGCCTGCCAAGCGTGGCGAGTATTGGCAAATCCCCCCTTTATGGGGGAGGCATATGTCCAGCAGTGGACGCACATGGCTGAGAGAAAAAAGAATACCTATTTAAAATGTAAATGTGTCTATGTGTGTTTCCACTGCACAAACATCCCACTTCCCATCCCACTAATATTATAAATGTGAAAGTTACGATAGATGGATGGATAGACGGATGGATGGATGGATGGATGTTTTTTACTCAATTACGCTCAAACAGCTGGACGGATTTGCATGAAATTTGGTATGTAGATACTTCACATCCCGGAATAACACATAGGCTACTTTTCATCATCATCTTCAGTGAGTCAGTAGTTCATAATTATCACGTTAATGTATGTATAGACATTTATAATCAGGTGATTATAATAGGATTCGTTAAGATTCTATTCTGGAGCGCAGGTGTCATTTATTTGTTTTAATTATTTATTTTTTCCAAAAATGTATACAACATTACAGCTATCAACCGTTGCGCCGTGATATACAAATAAGCTATTTATAATAATGAAATAAATAACTGAATTAATGGATTCCTTAGCAGTCACACCCGTCGTAGCATTGAGCATGCTTTCATGCAAAGCTCTCCGGAGCTCCAGCGGTGGACCACTTTAGTGGAACCAAAACATAGCTCTTTATTTTAATAGTTTTCTAGTGATATATTAGTATATATCTCAGGTATAAAAAATACATCCAAATGTGATTCATGTGCCGCATATGCGAGTCGCCGAATAAAGTTGATATGTTATCTTAAAATGATACTAATTATATCCGTGAGAATTTTTGATAAAGGAAAAATATGATTGCCGAAAATAATATTTTTTTAAATGATAAATTAATAATTGGAATTGGAACAAATTTTGTTCGAGTTGTAAGTGGTAGTTTTCTTAAGGTAATTAGACAGTTAGGAGTTTCAACAAAATGAGTTAGTAAGACTATCATTTGTCTATTTAGGAAATAGTAAACTCGTAAATTAGACGGTCGCCGTGGCGCAGTGGACAGTGTCAGTGACATGACTTCTGTGTCTCCGGGACCCTGGGTTCGAATCCCGGCAGAGGCAAACATTTTTGCGATGAGTGTTGATGTTTGTCCCGGGCCTTGGGTGTTTGTGTGCTGTAATTGTGATATGTGCCCATGCCTCCCGCGACACAAGGAATCCTAGTGCACGGGTCTGAGTGTGATACATAAAAAAAAATTGAAGAAGTAATGTTTAAACTGCACTCCTTAATATTCATGAATTTGGTTGTTTTGACGTTAACAAAATGACATTGTACCGCACAGACACATCAGACCGCAGGAGTTTGTATATATACATACATAGGTACATGTGATGCACGCCGGCGTCACGCTATAAAGGACTACTCTGTCATAGCTCGCATATTTCGAAAATATTCGCTTTGTGCTCGCGTTATTTTATTTCATTATGGTGACTCGACAATCCTTAAAGAATTCTACGAATTTCTGTTACATACACAAGATAATTCGCCTTGTTCCAAACAAGAATGCAGAGCCATAAAACCAAAACACCGTCGGAACGTTTTACAGGAAATATACCTACAAGCGCATAACTCGGGAACGGTTTGACCGATTTGGGTAAATTATTTTTTAATATTGTCATTAAAGCTAAAGGAAGGTTCTCACAATAGGAAGTTTAAAAATCATTATATGTAAAAAAATCATGAAAAATTGTAAAAACAACACAATATAACTAAGATAAAGAAAACCGTAGCCGAAGCCGCGGGGAGGTAGTAGTAATTTGAATAATGTCCCCACACTATTTAAGCCAAACGGTCAAACGGAGCACTCTCTCTGTTAGTCATGTTCGAACCCATCAGTGTAGTCTTCAAGCACTAATTATCTATCTCTAAACTAGATTTGTTGGAGCCGAAATCCAGATTATTTTAGAAATATGCAGCGTTCGACTTAAAGTCACCTGATGTTAAGTGATGCTACGAAGGATCAAGTTTTATTAAAGTGTAATCGCTCAGCCGGCGAAAGCAAATTATTATTTGGAGAACAATTATCTAAAAAGCTGATACGAATCGCCGATCTAAATAATAGAAGATTTCATACACATAAATATATAAATCACAATAAAACTATTCCCAATCGAAATAAATGAAAAAGATAAATAGATTGTCGATACACGAAATTGTGACAGGCCAAGGCCGACTCGCCATCGGGACGGCGTGTTGTCTCTGTAAAGATACCTACTGTAGCTTTCAAGGTTGAGCCATAATCGCTATCGCTCCGCGGCCTTGTCATTAACGATTGTCTAACTCGAGTATGACACAGATCAATGGATATACCGACCGTCAATCATTACGATCAGTCCCATCGACACGGTGTTCGAGGATGGACTTCAAGAACAAAGTCGTTATCATAACGGGCGCCAGCTCCGGCATCGGGGCGGCGGCGGCCGTCATGTACGCGGAGCAGTCGGCGAAACTCGTACTCGTCGGCCGAAACGAACTAGCGTTGGACGAAGTCGCGAAGCGATGCGAAGCGGTCGACGGGGTGAGGCCCCTGGTGGTGAAAGCCGACATCACTGATGACGACCAAGTGAAGAACATCATCACGGAGAGCATCAGAGTGTTCGGTCGGATCGACGTCCTCGTGAACAACGCAGGCGTCGGAGTACGCGGCAGCGTCACGGACGGGGTGGAACCGTTCGACTGCGCCATAGCCTCGAACGTGCGCTCGGCGTATCTGCTCACCGGCCTCGCCACACCGCACCTGATCGAGTCCAAAGGGAATATAGTAAACGTGTCGAGTGTCGCGGGTTTCGGACCGATTCCGGGTGCGGATTTTTTGCCATACTGCATATCGAAAGCGGCAATGGATCAGTTCACGAGATGCTTGGCTGTCGACCTGGGACCCGAAGGCGTGCGCGTCAATTCTGTGAATCCTGGGTGTACGCGCACCCCGTTCGCGGAGAGCGCAGGGTTCAGCAAAGAGCAAGCGTCCCAGCTGTACGAGAGCCGCGCGAACGCTTACCCTCTGCGCAAAGTGGCGGAGAGCGAGGACGTGGCCGACCTGATCGTGTATCTGTCGAGCGTGCGCGCGCGCAGCATCACGGGCGCCACGCACGTCGTGGATAACGGTGAGATGTTGGTGTAGCTCGGGTGTGCGCGCTCTCTTATACACACGCTGTGTATTCTACATAATTTAAGAATAATATTTACCGTGGGTCTGTGGGAAGGTACAAATTGAAATAATTAATAATATAATATGTTTTAATTGTAAGATATCTTTGTGGTTTCATTTATAACTTGTCAAGTGAGAAGCTAATACAAGCAATAATATAAAAGCTTACAAGACTGTAAAAAATAAATTGATTTAAAGTTTATCTCGCTGCACGAATAATATCCGTGGGACAAACAGGTAATTACTGTCTTATTTTTTTTCCTGCCCTAACTACCAACGTATGAACCCCATACATCAAACTTACATTTACTAGCCATAGTGTCAATAAGTCACACAATACATTAATACATCACACCTTCGACCACATTCTCAGTGACCATCAAGTAAGATAGTTTTTGTGCGCTAGATCTATCTTTCTTCTATCTTATACTAATATTTTATACAACAATTTCGCCTCACATTGTTTATAATCGAACTCCTACAAAACGGCTTGCCTGATTTTAATGAATATTTTAAGATATTTTTAGTATGTATGAGAACAGATCGTAAAGTGTTTTTCAACTTCCTACCCCCACCCCTATTTTTCTATCACGATTTTAGTATGTTTGTGTGAACAAATATCTAAATATTTAACCGCCGATCATTGACGTGAAATAATTTAAATGGTCACTTTGACAATTCTGTCACTAATATGGCAGAAAAAATTTTGCCAAGTCTGCTAGTAAAGTATAAAAAAATATATTAAAGAAACACAAATATTTAACTAAACTTATTTTTAGTGCAATCCTACTAATACGATTAAAGCGAAAGTTTCTAAGTATGGATGTACGTTTGTTACTCTTTCACGCACGGCTAGATGGATTTGGATGAAATTCGGTATGGACGTAGCTTATACCCTGGATTACTACATAGGTATTTTCATCATCACCATCATCACCGTTTCTCATCACGACGCGGGTAAACCCGCGAGGTACAGCTAGTAGGACATAATAATATAACTAGTCCACTAACTGGAATATATATTCGTAGGGAAAGGTATAAGCAGAACATAGGAGGACCATAAACAGGCCGACATGTAAGACGGTAACCTAATATATGTCTTGTTCATTCGCCATTAGTTACAATTTCGCGTGCACAGGGCTGTTTCGTGCGGGGTCTAAAGCACAAGTTATGGTGGAAGCAAATGAGTAACAAATTGAAATATACCCGTGAGAAAGTACTACCGATATATACTATCGTACAATACTACACAATACTGCTGTACTACCAATATAAATAGTACAATACACATGGATGTTGTCGGGGAGATTTGTTGGGACTCAGGGAGCTCGTTCGAATCTCATTATAACTAACCGTCACGGTGAACAGAACAAAGGAAATTAATAATTATATGTGTTTCGGTTTGGTTCCTATGGATTTTTTTTCCTTTTTTCGCACAAGGTGTTCAGGTCCCAAACTAGGCATAGCCTGTACTATGGAAACCTGATGACTGATATATATACTTGTATTCATAGAAAAAGAAAATATGGAATATTGAAAAATTCACCTATTTATAAAGATATATATAGATTTAGACTGTAAACTCTTTTATAAATGTTATTATTCTAATACTTTTCGTACGTAAGAATATATTGTCCAATTTTTCACCTTACAATAAGTTTATAGGCTATTAAAATTAAAATTATATTAGAAGTTAAGATTTAATTTTAGAATTAATTATAGAAAATAATATTAGATAGATATACAAGTATTGTGTAAGTATGTAAGTATCAGCTGACTCTCAAGGACAGCTTTTAGAACACACTGTGTTTGACCACACTGTGTCTAGTTAGGGTACTAGATAATACCCTAACACTATGAAAAAAATATAATTGTTATTGTATGTAATGGAAGCTATTTTATACACTTGAGTTATTTAACTTTAATGAATAAAGTACACCACCGTACAAGCGATAGAAAAAAACTCCAAACAAAAATCCTAAGCAGTTTACCCGTTTGCACTTCTACAGGAAAATAACATTGTTCGTAGATAACTTTAGAATAAATAGGATAATGTCAGCCTCGAAACGTCACTGTGTGGGGAGAGTGGGGAGAAACCGCGCCGGGGCGTGCGGGGCGTGCGGGGCGGAACCCTCGGGGGATTACGCATTTTTCAATTTTTATTTTCGCTTGTAAGTGCCGACGACATATACAACATACAAACAATCAGTAAAATGCATCATTATAAATTTGCTCCAAATTATTTTGGAAATATTAAAGAATACTTGTGCACGCTAAAGGATTACTCTATGGGTTATCTTAAGGCCTATCCTAAGATCGGCTAGAAGACCAATATATCGATGTTAGTGATTAGCCCTGACATGTCTGTTGGTCCTATGACTTCTTGAAGTTTATAGTTTTTATGATATTTTAAGAAAAAAATTGGTTGTCTGTAAAGTCGGTTTACGGACGATAGATTTACGTGATAACGACATAATCATGTATGACATTGACATTGACATTGAAATTGACATTGACATTAACATTGACATTTGACATTTGACATTTGACATTTGACATTTGACATTTGACATTTGACATTTGACATTTGACATTTGACATTTGACATTTGACATTTGACATTTGACATTTGACATTTGACATTTGAAATTTGACATTTGACATTTGACATTTGACATTTGACATTTGACATTTGACATTTGACATTTGACATTTGACATTTGACATTTGACATTTGACATTTGACATTTGACATTTGACATTTGACATTTGACATTTGACATTTGACATTTGACATTTGACATTTGACATTTGACATTTGACATTTGACATTTGACATTTGACATTTGACATTTGACATTTGACATTTGACATTTGACATTTGACATTTGACATTTGACATTTGACATTTGACATTTGACATTTGACATTTGACATTTGACATTTGACATTTGACATTTGACATTGACATTGACATTTGACATTTGACATTTGACATTTGATATTTGACATTTGACTTTTGACTTTTGACTTTTGACTTTT